>SKCR01049224.1:0-100464 GCA_019454045.1 Zanthoxylum bungeanum
TGGAGCTCAAAGGCAGTGCGTTTTTTGGGCATCATTCGTCTCCAAATCGACATAACCGATCAATGTGAGTATTCCGCTACCTCCGTTGATGTATTCACGCATGTTTCATGACTTGTTATTTGATCTTGGGACCTTAAAAATTACCAACATGTTTGTCATAAATATATTCACTACTAGTATTAAAATTAGATTTTAGATACTTAGTGTGATATATATATATATATATATATATATATATATATATAGACATTGATGTTCAGAATCTGTTTTGAACTGGATACTGAATTCAATGAGATTTAATCTGCGAATCGTAAACGGGACGAAAGTCGCTATTTTAACCATAGATACCTGAGTTTAGGAACTACCCTTCGGGTGTGTACCTAAATTGGAAACTGTTATAATGTAACTAGTTTGACTAGATACATTATCTCTATATCAGTGTTTGACCCGCTGCGGGTGAACCTTTATATTTTAGAACACTAAAGTGTTTCATTATATAAAGATGATATTGAGATAAACACATTAGATGTGAATAACTGAGTCTATATTTTGAATATAAATAAATCTCAAACATGACAAACAAATAGCTCGAACTGATTTGATCAGATGAAACATATTGTGGCATTGTTGTCTGGGACACAATCAAACAAGACTCGTATATCCGCACTTTTGAAGAGTGGATACTAGGACTGATTTGATTCTATTCAAATAAAGTCTACGAATCTAGTTTATTAGGCAAAGTGCCTAAAACACATTTACTTGGTAAAAGTGTAAATGCCACTGATCTGTAAGCCCTAGTTCATAGTGAAGCAAGTGGGCCCATGTCTAGCTAGGCTAGAGGTGGATATGAATATTTCGTGACCTATACGGATGTGGCATCGCGTTATGGTTATTGTTTCTTTTGAAGAACAAAAATCAGAAACTTTTAAGTTTTCGACACGAAATAGACAAACAGCTCGGCTATAGTATTATACCGATACGGTAAGACCGTAATGGAAAATACTTAAGCAATAAGTTCCTAATATAATTGAAAGAGTGTAGTATTCTTTCAAATGAGGACTCCTCCCGGAACATGTCAATCTGACGGTGTGTCCGAACGGATAAACCAAATTTTGTTGGACATGATAAGGTTAATCATGAGTCGCTCTGAGCTACCATTTCCTTCAATGAATAAGCTTTAACAGTGCAGAACTTATTTAGAATAAGGTTCCATAAAATTTGTTTAACAGATATCATATTAGATATGAACGGGAAAGAAACTGGGTTTCACATTCCTGTATGATTTAGGAATGCTAGGCATATGTTTGGATGATACCAAACTAGAACCCAAATTGGATAAGTGCCAATTGTTGGTTATCCTAGGGAAACCATAAGTATAGTACTTATACAACTCACAAGAGAACAATTAGATTGTTGCTCGCCATGCGGTTTTCCTAAGAGGAATATTGATATGCAGTGGTAAGTGGGAGGATAGTAAAACTCGATGAAAATCGGAGTAATACTGTTCCAGGCACCGAATCCTAATGGAATATAAATAGTTCATCAAGAATGAAACTATACCAATAATCTTCGAATACACAATAACCGCGTATGTTGGAGAGAATCAGAAAACAGCCTGGGGTATTGGGTTTCTAATCTCACCTCATAAGGATGTCTATCTTATTGAGGTATACCAACTGACTACGAATGAGGAAGTGATACAAGGTATCGACTCCCTATTATGGCAAAGTGTCATATGATCCGAAATGGATTCCATGTATATCAACATGTTTAGAACTAGTTGATGTACTAAGTCTTCAAGGAAGACATACATGGATGGCAACATACCAACGTACTAAGCTAGGCTTTTAGCAGAAAGGTATCGTTATCAACATTGTGTTGATTACGATTCAACCTTTTAACTGTTGCCACGGTAAATCCATTTGGATAATGCTTGCTAAATCTGCATGTTTCATGTATGAAATATGACAGCATTACGGGCAAATCGCTTTCCTGAAAGGGAAACCTTTAGGAGGATGTTTACAACATCCTGACGGTTTTATCGTACCAAAACTAGCAAACAAGGTTTGCAGGTTATTCGATCCATGTTTGGATTGAAGCAAGCATAGGTTCTTGGAATTGTCGTTTTGATGTGATCATAATGGTTTATGATTTATTTCAAAACGAAATGATTCTTGTGTATATAAGAGGGTTAGTCGGAGTGCACTGCCAATCGATGTCCTATAAATAATGATAATACATCATTTCTTGGAAATGATATTCCTATAAAATAACTATCGGCGCATGCTTGACTTTCGAAAACTCTCCGTGGAATCGTACATTGAAAAATGTGTGCGACCTGGTGTCTCATTCGCTTTGAGCATATGGATTCACAAACAGGCCAATCCGAGTGATAGTCACTGGATTGAAGTTAAGAACATCTGTTAGTATCTTAGAGAACTAATGATGTTGTCTTAATCTTTGGAGAATGAGAACTTGAAGTGACTGGGATCACTACTGCAAGTTTCCTAAACCGATAAAACGAATATAAGTCGCAAACGGTACTATACAGTTTGAATAACGGAACAGTGAGCTAGAAATCTTCCCAGCAAGATACTATTACCGAATAAACAACAAATGCGGGTTATTACTGCGGCTGAGGCGGCAATAGAAGCCTTCTGGGTCAATAAACAAATCTAATTAGATTAGATATAGTTCTGTTAGCAGCTGAGCTAGGCGTCAGCACAAGCTAAAGAATTAATGGTCTCATCAACGATCCAGATAAATACTTCTATTATTCATCTGATTCGTTCGGATCATACATCGTGGCGATGTGATGATCGAATAAATCGCATCAAGATGATAATCATGCAAATCCGCTGACGAAAGATTTTCTCAGCAATTTGAGCCAACCGTACATAGTTCGGGTGTCAAGCACTCGAGTGACTGGCTATAGGCCAAGTGGGAGATTGTTGGACAATTATGACCCATAGCATCACTATTTGTACAGATCACGGTGTTGTTGTACAAATTAACTATGTGACAAAGGAGATTGCACTCTTATCATTTGTGATTAGATCACCTAGATATATAAATTACAGGAGGTCCATATGATTTGTTCCTGGATTAAGAATGATATGAGACAGTATCAATCCATGAAGGATAAATCACTAAATATCCCTAGTCAGAGCATTATCGAGATTGGACATCGATGAATGCATAAAAGACTAGTATTACACTTGTGCGCGTTGTGAGGACACAACGGCATAGTTCTCATATATTTGGGTATAGGATACTCATGCAAGTGTAATAGGAGGTTGTGTTTTACCGATGGTACGGGAAACAGCTTCGCTCTGATAAGACCCCCTCGGAATTCCATTGGTAGTATGACTATGTGTCTATGGAAATCAAAAATCAGGGTAGGTGTATTTGGTCTTAACCTGAGACTTGCACCGCTAATGCATACGACAATCAATATACTTTGGTTGAGGTCGTCCAGGGCTTTAACCGATTTCTGTGTATGCCAATTCTGGGTATATCGAGAATCGTAGTGTGTTGGGTGTGATGTCAAGACGGAAGTGTCACTCCAGTCATATGGAGTAGATGATCGCGCAGGGATACAGAACTAGTTCTCTATATAAGGTTGCAACCGTCGGGATAATATGACTTGGTCATGATTATCCAATTTTAAAGAGACTAGTTGCTCGTAATCCGATATATGCTTCGTACGGGGCAGACACTGTACCAGCCCCAGGCCTCGCATGTGATCATCTGATACTGGACTGAAATACACAATACTGCGTATACTACACCTGATACAGATCCTTTATTCCTGTAAGGATATTTCCGGAGAATTGGGGAGGCATGGCGCTTTGCTAGAAGCCAAACTTGTCTTGTAATTCGGTATAAACGTAGTACGGGGTACCTACGTGTTCGGATAGTCCGACGACCGAATTTACTGCCACCATATCCGGGGATCTCATGGGTCGCTTCCCAAAGATTCACCGATGACGTATAACTCGCACTTTAATTAATCTGTGATTAATTAGATGAGAGAGAAAATTAATCTGGGATTAATTGCGGAGATATTTTATCTGGGATAAAATATCAATTAAAGAGAGATAACGATTAATTTGGAATTAATCGATGAATTAGTATATTTGATATATTAAACGAAATTAGATTTCGATGCGGAAATAAAATTAGATTTTAATTCGGGCGAACGAATTAATTTAGAATTAATTCGTTAGTGACGTGAATAGTGACTTCGCTAGGCGTAATCATTTAATTACGACCCAACGGAAAATTTGTTAATTTAGAATTAGCGAACCCGAGCCCGGGATTATTTACTAGCGCATTCGTATTTTGAATTCGAGTGCGGCACGCAAGTCACATCAAGCGTCAAATCAAATGTCACATAAAACGTCGAATCAAATGTCACTTGATTGAGTGATGTGAGTGATGTGAGTTGTTGGGGTTGTTGGAAAGCTTTTATATTTGACCTTTGGAAAGCCAAATATTTGGTAATTCATTTTATTTGTTTTTTGAAAATGGATAAAGTGTATTAGATATACTAAAAACACAACAACACATTTTTCAATTCTCTCTCATTGCTCACGTATGAGTAACTTTTTCTCTCATCTCTCTACACGCCCAAAGTGGGTAATTTTTCTTCTGGTTGGCAGTGAACTGCCGTGACTCTTGAAGAAAAATGGGAAACAAAGTGTGATTTTGTGGCAAAATCGAGAGTGCTAGCACACTCCGGGATCAATGCGAAGGTGATAGGGAAGTCCACCCATGAGCCGGGAATCACCACGACGAAGCTTGGAGCTTGGAAGTTGATTCAAAATGGCCAAACCAGTGAGCTTGGACTGCACACTGCCGAACAAGTGAGGGGCAGAAAGATTTCGTTTTTGTTGCCTCAATCGTCGTTTAACCGATCGATGTAAGTATTCCGCGACTTCTCGAATGTATTCGCATATGTTTCATGCTTGATTTGTGATCCTTGGGACCCTAGAAATTTCCAACATTCTTGAATTATATCAAACTACAATATTAAATCCAATTTAATTTATATTTAATACTAATTCTTTATTTAATTTTAAATTAAATAATTACACTTTATTAATGTGCCTTTGCGACTTAGATTCTAAATCTAATCATTTCGGGTCTCAAATCCCAATTAACATCCAATGTCAATTTAATTAAATTCCAATGGGCTTTCAATTAATTTATAAGGCATGGAATTTGGTAACCAAAGCCCAATAAGGAATCACCCTTTTGCCAAAATCAATTTAGGCCCATTAGGCCAATTAAAATTTTATAGGTCCATTTAATTATATTGACTTTATGGATATGGTTTTGAGCCCAATTGGATCCAACCAATTAACCTAAACCATACTTGGCCCAACCAAGCCCATTAAGCCCAAATACAACTTTAAAAGCCCAATTCCAAATTTAGCCCAACCAATTTAATTACAATAATCCAAATATCACAATTAAATTATCTAAAGTGTATAAGCCATAATTAATTACTCAAATTAACATTTCCAAAATACTAATTTACATAATTAATCATGATTTCTAATTATCAATTCATGTCCAACATAATTGAAGCAAAATCAATCCCATTTCATGCTTCTAAGTCACGGCAATTAGGGGTTTTTGTTCAATTTCGATTTCAATCCAATTAAATTCTAAATCAACAATTCCCAAGTCATTCAAACTCATCCAATGATTCAAAAAACAAAATTACCTTGACTTTAGGGCAACACACCATTCGGCCAAGCCAAAATATTGGTGAAAATTTGATCCAATTAAATTTTCATCAAATTGATCATGCATAACACTATGTTATCATCATTCAAGCATACTCAAACAATCAATTTTATCCAAACATGCTCAGATCAATTTTACTCAATTTTACCCTAAATCCAATTTCATGCTTAAATAAGGCTCTTGATACCATTGTTGGGTTTCTACTATAGTCCCAAGATCATTCAAGCAATGAAAATAATGTGAATACAATAAATAAGTATGGCGGAATCATACTTACAATGAACGGATTTGCGATGTGATGAACACAAAAAAATTCTTCAAGCTTTTCCTCCTTTAGTATTCGGCCAAGCTCCTCTTTGTGCTCCATGGATGATCTTCAAGCTCCAAGCTTGAAGTGTGGATTCCATGCTCAAGGGTTTGTTTCCCTATCACCTTTGAATGACTCCTAATGTGTGATTGAACTTGTGAAAATTTGCAACAAATCTTCACATTTTCCCTTGGTGAGTTTCGGCCAAGCCAAAACATTTGAGAGGGAGAGAGTTTCGGTCATGAAGGAAAAAGAAGAGAGAGAGATGTGTTTGGTTTCTAAAATCTAACCTACTAAAAAAAAATCCTTTACCAATTTTTGGTATTTGTTTTTCTAAGAAACAAAAGGCAAAAAGGAGGGAAAATTGCATTGAATGCATTCAACAACCACCATCAATGAATAGTGACTGGTTGTCAATCACTAAAAGGTGACTTGACATCCATCACTAAAGTGACAGGTGATGTGACGCGTGATGTGACTTGTGGGCCCCACTCGATTCGAAATGCGAGTGGGCCCGCAAACACTCTCGGGCTCGGGTTCGCTAATTCCGAGCTAACGAATTTTCCCTTGCGACGTAATTAAATCAAATTTAATTAAATAATTATGCCTAGCAAAATTATTATTCACGTCGCTAGCGAATTAACTCGTTCGGCCGAATTAAAATCTAATTTTAATTCCGCGTCGAAATCTAATTTCGTATAATATATCGAATATATTATTTTATCGATTAATTCCAAATTAATCGTTCTCTCTCTTTAAATAATATTTTATCCCAGATAAAATATCTCTGTAATTAATCCTACATTAATTTTCTCTCTCTGATAATTAATCCCAGATTAATTATGTGCGAGTCATACGTCATCGGTGAATCTTCGGGAAGCGACCTATAAGATCCCCGGATATGTTGGTTGCAAATCTGGCCGTCGGACTTTCCGAACACGTACGTACCTAGTACTACATTTTTACTGATTTACAAGACATGGTTGGCCTCTAGCAAAGCACCGTGCCTACCCAATTCTCCAGAAATATTCTTAAAGGAATATGTAATCTATATCAGGCGTAGTATACGTAGCATTGCGTATTGCGATCCAGTATCGGATGTCACGTGCTAGGCCTGGGGCTGGAATTGTGTCTACCCCGTACGAAGCACATGTCAGGTCTCTGGTAACTAGTCTCTATAATCGGATAATCATGACCTAGTCATATTATCCCGATGACTGCAGTACATAAGAGCACCAGTTCTGTATCCTACGTGACCATCATCTCCATTATGACTGGATTGATACTTCCATCTTGACATCACACCCAATACACTACGATTCTCAATATACCTAGAAGAGGCGTACACAGAACCGGTTAAAGCCCTGGACGACCAAAACCAAAGTATATTGATTGTCGCAAGTATTAGCGGTGCAAGTCTCAGGTTAAGACCAAATACACCTACCCTGATTCGGACTTCCACAGACACATAGTCATACTACCAATGGAATTCAGAGGGGTCTATCCAGAGCGAAGCTGTTTCCGTACCATCGGTAAACACAACCTCCTATTACACTTGCATGAGTATCCAATACCCAAATATATGAGAACTATGATGTTATGCTCCCACAACGCGCACAAGTGTAATACTAGTCTATTACGCATTATCGATGTCCAATCTCGATAATACTCCGACTAGGGATGTTTTAATGATTAAACCTTAATGGATTGATAATGTCTCATATCTTATCAATCCGGAACTAATCATATGGATTTTTATCATTTATATATCCCGATAATCTAATTACAAATGATAAAAGAGAAATTTCCTTTGTCACATAGTTAATTTGTACAACAACACAATATTCTGTACAAATAGTGATGTTATGGGTCATAATTGTCCAATATTACCTACGAGGTCGAGACTTCCATAGATTTGATCTTATAGTCTCTGCCTGAATGCTGGGGCGGTTTCATAATGAACCAAGAGAAAACTTTTCGAGATTTAATGGCTATGCTCAATGAGGCAGAGCCAGAGCTTCCAAAAGGGCAAGAAGTGCAAGGCGCATCTTACTTCGACATCTTAGAAGGCCAAGGCTTGGCCGAAGACTTCTGGGGGTGTGAAGAAAAAGGGGGCAAAGGCAAAATCGTCATAATCTTCTGGGAAGACGAATGATATATCCCAAGATGTCTGCCTACATTGTGGCAAACGGGGTCACTGGAAACATGACTATCATATGGACAAGGCAGACATAAAGGAAGAGAAGGCGAGCAAGGCTCTGACTTCAGGTATGTTTGTTATAAACATTTGCACTACAAGTTTTAAAGAATTGGATTTTTGATACTGGATGTGGTACATACATATGTACTGATGTGCGGGATCTACTGATTAGCAGAAGACTGGCTTCAGATGAGATTGACATGCGAGTCAGAAACCGGACGAGAGTCGCTGTTTTGGCTATGGGAACCTAAGTTTTGGAACTGCCCTTAGGGCATGTACTTAAATTAGGAAACTGTTATAATGTACCTAGTTTGACTAAAAATATTATCTCTATATCTAGTTTAACCCGTTGCAGGTATACCTTTATGTTCATGAACACTAAGTGTTTTTTTATAAAGATGATATTGAGATATACACATTAGATGTGAATGAAAATGCTTATATTTTGAATATAAACAAATCTCAAACATATAACATGACAAACAAATGGCTCAAACTGAATAAATCTGTTGAGACTTAAAAGTGGCATTGTTGTCTGGGACACATTAACAAGACTCGTATATCCACACTTTCGAAGAGTGGATACTAGGACGGATTTGATTCTAATTCAAAAGATGTCTACGAATCTAGTTTATTAGGCAAAATGCCTAAAACACCTTTTACTTGGTAAAAGTGCAAGTGCCACCGATTTGTTAGCCCTCATTCATAGTGACGTAAGTGGGCCCATGTCTAGCTAGGCTAGAGGTGGATATGAATACTTCGTAACCTTTACGGATATGGCATCGCGTTATGGTTATGTGTATCTTATGAAATACAAGTCGAAAACTTTTGAGAAATTGAAAGAGTTTCGACACGAAGTAGAAAGACAGACCGAAAAAAGTATTAAAATGTTGCGGTATGACCATGGTGAAGAATACTTAAGCAATAAGTTTCAAGATTACTTGTAAGAGTATAGTATTCTTTCACAATGGACTCCTCCCGGGATACCTCAATTTGACGGTGTGTCCAAACAGAGAAACCGAACTTTGTTGGACATGGTAAGGTTAATGATGAGTCACTCTGAGCTACCAATTTCCTTCACGGGATACGCATTAAACAGTGCAATACTTATTTTGAATAAGGTTCCTTGAAAAATCTGTTATACATACTTCATATTAGATATGAACAGGAAAGAAATCGGGTTTCTCATTCTTGAAGATTTGGGAATGCTGGGCATATGTTTGGATGATACCAAACTACATCCCAAATCGGATAAGTGCCTATTATGTAATTGGTTATCCTAAGGAAACTAATTCCACAACTCACAAGAGAACAAAGAAATTTGTTGCTCTCTATGCGGTTTTCCTAAGAGGAATACCTAAATGCGGTGGTAAGTGGGAGGAAAGTAAAACTCGATGAAAATCGGAGTAATATATTTCCTGGCACCGATCCCGTAACGGAACACGAACAGTTCATCAGGGATGAATCTGTACCATAATCTTCTAATACACAAGAACATCCTAGGTTGGAGAGAGTCAGAAAACAACCTTAAAGGTATGGGTTCTGATCTCACCTTATAAAGATATTAATCTTATTGAGGATAATGAGCCGACTACGTATGAGGAAGAGATACAAGGTATCGACTCTGCTATATGGCAAAGTGCCATGAAGTCCGAAATGGAATCCATGTAAACCAACTAAGTTTGGACACTGGTTGATGTACCAGAAGGCATTGCGCCTATTGATACTAAATGTGTCTTCAAGGAAGACATACATGGATGGCAACATACAAACGTACAAAGCTAGGCTTGTAGCGAAAGGGTATCGTCATCAACATGGTGTCGATTACAACGACAACTTTTACATGTTGCCATGATTAAATCCATTCGGATAATGCTTGCAAGTGATGCATATTTCATTTATGAAAAATGTCAGCTGAACGTCAAAAACTGCTTTTTTTAAACGGAAACCTTTTAGAGGATGTTTACAACATCCTGACGGTTTTGTCGTGCCGAAACATGAAAACAAGGTTTGCAAGTTAAATCAATCTATTTATGGATTGAAGCAAGCATAGCGTTCTTGAAAACAACGTTTTGATGAGATCATAATGGTATATGATTTCATTCAAAATGAATATGATTCTTGTGTATATAAGAAGGTTAGTGGGAGCGCACTGACAATGAATGTCCTATAAGTTGATGATGTATTGCTTCTTAGCAATAACATTCCCATAATATAATCGGTGAAAGATTGGCTTTCATTAAAATTCTCCATGAAATACCTGGGAGAAGCATGCTTTATTCTAGGAATAAAGATCTACTGGGATAGATCTAGAAAGCTGCTGACAACCCTCCCAGAGCTCGTACGTTTTTTGAAATGTATGTGACCTGATGTCTCATATGCTTTGAGCATATGTAGACGCTATAAGGCCAATCCAGGTGAGGGTCATTGGATTGATGTAAAGAACATCCTTGAGTTTCTTGGACGAACAAATGATGTTTTCTGGGAATATGGGGAAATGAGAACTTGAGGTGACTAGGTTCACCGCTATAAGTTTCCAAACTGACAAAGACGACTTTAAGTCGCAATAAGGGTACATATTTAGTTTGAATAACGGAACAATGAGCTGGAAATATTCCAAGCAAGATACTGTTGCCGAATAAATAACAAAAGCGGAACATTGCTGCAGTTGAGGCAGCAAAAGAAGTATTTTGGATCTATATAATCCTAATTGGATTAGGAGTAGTTCTGTTAGCAGCAGAGCTGGGCTACAGCACAGGCTAAGGAACTGCAGTCTCATCAACGATCCAAGTATATACTTTAACTATTTCATCTGATTCGTCAGATCATACATCGTGGCGATGTGATGATCGAATAAAACGCATCAGATGATAACATTGCAAATCCGCTGACGAAAGCTGTTTCTCAGCAGAATTTTGAGCGACTCGTACATAGTTCAGGTGTAGGACACTTAAGTGATTGGCTATAGGCCAAGTGAGAGATTGTTGGACAATTATGACCCATAACACCACTATTTGTACAGAACATGGTGTTGTTGTACAAATTAACTATGTAACAAATGAAATTGCTCTTTTATCATTTGTAATTGGATTATCGGGATATATAAATGAGAAAAGTCCATATGATTAGTACCAGATTTATAAGATATGAGATAGTATTAATCAACGTAAGGTTTAATCATTAAATATCCCTAGACATAGTATTATCGAGATTGGACATCGATAATGCGGAATAGGCTAGTATTACACTTGTGAGTGTTATGGAAGCGTAACGACAAAGTTTTCATATATTTGATTATTGGATACTCATGCAAGTGTAATAAGAGGTTCTGTTTACCGATGGTACGGAAACAGCTTCGCTCTGGATAGACCCCTCGAAATCTCATTGGTAGTATGACTATGTGTCTATGGGAATCCGAATCAGGGTAGATGTATTTGGTCTTAACCTGAGACTTGCATCTCTAATACTTGCGACAATCAGTATACTTTGGTTTTGGTCGTCCGGGGCTTTAACAGGTTCTGTGTACGCCTCTTCTGGGTTTACTGAGAATCATAAGGTATTGGGTGTGATGTCAAGATGGAAGTATCACTTCAGTCATATGGAGATGATGATCACGCAGGGATACAAAACTGGTACTTTTAAGTACTGAAGTCATCGGGATAATATGACTAGGTCATGATTATCCGATTATAGAGACTAGTTGCCAGTGATCTGATATATGCTTCGTACGGGGTAGACACAATACCAACCTCAGGCCTTGCATGTGACATCTGATACTGGATCGTAATACGCAATACTATGTATACTATGCTTGACAAAGATTATATATGTTGGGAAGCGGCCGCGAGTGCGCAGTGGAAAATCAAAATTATTATGCCACTTTCTCTTTGCCCAATACCCATTTGATTTTATTATTCTACAAGCCTAAGCATGTTACTATATATTCTAAGCATAAAACTAATAAAACATGCAAAGAATATAAACCTAAACATGCTAACTATCATAAGAACTCTAATTAAAATAAAGAAAGAAAAAGACTTACTTGAACCGAAGATTCTTCCAGTCCTCCCTCCAATCTACAAGCTTTTCTCGAACTCAGCAAGCTCTTCCACATTCCAAAGAGCCACCCAAGTGCGTGGCCTCCAAAGATGTACACACCAAAGCCAAAACTCAACGGCAAGACTACGCCTCGAGTGTACGGGTATTTTGCCATTGGTGCTAGCCTAGGCAAATACCTCAAAACTGTTAACTCGAGGTTCCTTTAGTCAATTAGACTTAAGTATCCTCAAAATCAGTGGCTTACTCCTAAACTTTAGAGTTGCTCACTTATATAAACCCAAGATATGAAAGGTTTTGGTGTAAAAATTTATGAAGAATTCTCAGGATTTATATAGTGCTCACAAGACAACAAAATTAATTAAGAATCTGATGTGGGATAAAAGCTAATTTAATCTTAGCCATTGGATCTTAATTTAGTGGCTTAACGAGATAATAAAACCATAAAAAGAGTTTGGGCCGAATTGGAATTCAAAACAAATAAAAAAATTTTTACTATTCATGTTACTGTTCACGTGAATAGTAATTTTTTTTATTCCAATTCCCAAAATGCCCCTATCGTCATTCACCAATCCCTAAGCCACTATGGAACCACATAAATGATCTGTTCAATAATTGAACCATTTATGAACAATTCTTACAGTAATCATATATGCTGTTATATTTATATTGTGCACTGTTAACCATTGATTTCGACTTTGTTTTGTGTGACCTTTTGGGTTCCCCTCAAGTTGGACATGAAATGAATCGTGATAATTTAATCGAACATAAATTATCCTCCGATCAGATGGTTATTCAATTTCAATGACCAAGGTTGACATCTAGCAACATGCTAAGGCCCCCAAATGAGAAGGAAATATATATATACCCATTCTGTATGTGATTTACATATGATACAGTCTCTCGCCTCACTGTATCCCCACATATTGACCTAGGGTACGGAAAGTGTCTACCCATATGGTCAAAGGTATGATGTTGATAGTGTCATGAATCGTGCTAACCCAAGAATCTCACATGATTCTTCCGCTGTGGCCACAGTCTCAAGCACTGATCACACATATCAACCCGCGAAATGAAATACTACTCTTATAAGAAATAATATATAAGAGAGTGGCGATTCTCTATTGTATCTTTACAAACTTCATGTGTTTCAAAAAATGACCAATCATACCCTATGATCGGATCTTTTGAACGGGGAGGGAAAAGAATGTCAAAGTTATTTGATCCACACATACGATTGTAAAGACCTCAGTCTAAGGACTAGTCATATAATGATACATGAAAGTTCTCACAGATACATGGATAAACACTCCATATGAAACTTTCGGCGGTCAGTTCGATGGACACGAGCAATCAGCATCAATGTGATACACAAGCGGACGGATCTCCGCTAGAGCTATGAGATCAGCTACCCCACTTAAGGGCAGATATATCTCATACTAGTCTCTTCGCTTGTGAACACCCAGATTATCACAAAAACTATGACTAGGAACATTAAGAGTAAGATTATCATAAGGCGTGGAAACCATCGTCTTATTACTCCAAGGGCTTTATTACAGTGTTGGTGATTCAATAAGTTATGTACGACACGTATAAAAAGATGCATTTATTAATATGAAAATATTACAAATACATGTACATATAGCTCATCCACAAGTTGGGTATAGGCATATCCCTAACAATCTCCCACTTGACACTATAGCTAACTAGTATGAATCGGGACCACCATACTCTCAGGTGTGCCGATCAGCTTTTGTTGAGTCGGCCCTTAGCGGAGAATCTGCAAGATATATTTGTGGGATTTTCTCTATAATAACTTATTTTCCTAAACAATCTCCTTGATGATGATGAAATCGCCTGAGTACAGCTGGATTCTGGTGGGTGTTGGTTCTATAATATGTCCCAAGGAAAGATTAAGCATACATGAAATACAACAAAGAATATATATAAAGATGAAGTATGGCGGAATCATACTTACCAAGCTTTAGTGATGAAGAAAAACAAGCCAAATGGAAGCTCCAAGGTGGGATGATTCGGCCAAGGAAGACAAGAAGAAGAAGGAAGCTCCAAGCTTTGTGTATTCCTTGCTCTATGATGGTTTCCCTATCACCTCTTTTGATCCCTTGAAGGTGCTAGCCTTGCATGTTCAAAACATCAACTTTTCTTCAAGCTTTTGGCAACCAAATTTGAAGAAGATGAAGACCAAAACTGCATGCAGTTTTCGGTCAAGAAGAGAGAGAAGAGAGGATTTTCTTAATTGATTTTGATACCAAAAATCAATTTATATTTATGCCATAATATTTATTAAATAATAATAAATCTATGACACAAGCCATGCAAAGGCTTAGAGTGTCAAACACTCAAATTCCATGCATAAACATTGAGTGTAATATACACTATCACCATGCAATGCATCATCAATAAAATAATGCATATAATGACATGTGTCATGTGGGCCCCACACGTTTCCAAATGAAAGTGGGCCCACGTGCACTCACGCGTTCGGGTTCGATATTTCCGAAATACCGAATTACGTCGCGACGTTATTTAAATCGAATTTAAATAAATAATCGCGCCTAGCGAAATTATTATTTACGTCGCTAACGAATTAATTCTAAATTAACTCGTATGCCCGAATTAAAATCTAATTTTAATTTCGCGTCGAAATCGAATTTCGATTATTATATCGAATATAATAATTTTATCGATTAATTCCAAATTAATCGTTCTCTCTCTCTAAACAAGGTACTTTATCCGAGATAAAGTTTCTCCGCAATTAATCCAAGATTAATTAAGTTCGAATCAAATATCATAGGTGAATCTTCAGGAAGCGACCCAAGAGATCTCCGGATATGTTGGCAGTAAATACGGTCGTCGGATAATCCGAACACGCACGTACCTCGTACTACGTTCTCACCGATTCACAAGACAAGGTTGGCTTCTAGCAAAGCGCCATGTCTACCCAATTCTCCAGAAATATTCTTATAGGAATATAAGATCTATATCAAGCGTAGTATACCGTAGTATTGCGTACATCGATCCAGTATCGGATGATCACATGCTAGGCCTGGGGCTGGAGATGTGTCTGCCCCGTACGAAACATATATCGGACATCAAACAGCTAGTCTCTTTAAATCAGACAATCCTGACCTAGTCATATTGTCCCGACGGTTGCAACCTTTTATAGAGTACTAGTTCTGTGTCCTGCGTGATCATCACCTCCATATGTCTGAAGCGATACTTCCATCTTGACATCACATCCAGTACACTACGATTCTCGATAAACCCAGAAGAGGTGTACACAGAACCGGTTAGGGTCCCCAACCACCAAAACCAAAGTTTACCGATTGTCGCAAGTACTAGCGATGTAAGTCTCAGGTTAAGACCATATACACCTACCCTGATGCGGCCTCCCATAGACACGCAGACATACTACCAATGGGATTCCGCGGGGTCTATCCAGAGCGAAGCTGTTTTCCGTACCATCGGTAAAACACAACCTCCTATTGCACTTGCATAAGTATCCAATACTTAAATATATGAGAACTATGCTGTTGTGCCCTCACAACGTGCACAAGCGCAATACTAGTCTATTCCGCATTATCGATGTCCAATCTCGATAATACTCCGACTAGGGATATTTAATGATTAAACTTTTATAGATTGATACTGTCTCATATCATCTCAATCCAGTATTAATCATATGGACTTTCGCCATTTATTAGTCAAAGTAAATAATATTACAAAACGGCAAAAGGCAATTTCATAATCACATAGTTAATTTTGTACAATAATACAATATCATTTACAAACAGTGACGCTATGGGACAATGTCTAACAATCTCCCACTTGGCCTATAGCCAGTCACTCAAGCATCTAATACCCGAACTATGTATGTGTCGTTCAAAAACTTGCTGAAGAACAGCCTTCGTCAGCGGATCTGCAATGTTGTCATCTGATGTGACCTTCTCGACCTTTACATCGCCACGATGTATAATCTCCCGAATCAGATGGTAACGTCGAAGAACATGCTTGGACCTTTGATGAGACCTTGGTTCCTTAGCCTGTGCTATAGCCCCGTTATTGTCACAATACAATGGAACGGGCTCAGCTGCTAACGGAACTACCCCTAATCCGATTAGGAACTTTCGGATCCAAACTGCCTCCTTTGCTGCTTCAGATGCAGCGATGTACTCCGCTTCTGTTGTTGAATCGGCAACAGTATCTTGCTTGGAAGATTTCCAGCTCACTGCTCCGTTATTCAAACAAAAAATGTACCCAGATTGCGACTTGTAGTCATCTTGTCGGTTTGGAAACTTGCATCGGTATACCCAGATACCGCAAGTTCTCCACCTCCATAAATTAAGAAAGCATCCTTAGTTCGTTTAAGATACTTAAGGATGTTCTTAACTGCTATCCAGTGACCTTCACCTGGATCGGCCTGATAGCGGCTGCACATGCTCAAAGCATATGAGACATCAGGTCGTGTACATATCATAGCATACATGATCGATCCGACTGCCGAGGCGAACGGTATCCGACTCATGTTGTCCCTCTCTTCCTGAGTCTTAGGACACATGTCTTTAGACAGAGAGGTACCTCGTACCATTGGAACCAATCCCCTCTTGGATTGTTCCATGTTGAATCGCTTCAACACTTTATCAATGTATGTACTCTGGGAGAGTCCAAGCAGCTTTCTAGATCTATCCCGGTAGATTTTATTCCAAGAATAAAGGCTGCTTCTCCCAGATCTTTCATGGAGAATTTTAATGAAAGCCAAGCTTTCACCGACGTCAGCATGGGAATGTCATTGCCTATAAGCAATACGTCGTCGACATAAAGGACAATAAAAGTAAGTGCTCTCCCACTAACCTTTTTGTATACACAAGGGTCATCCGCGTTTTGCACGAAATCATATTCCTTTATGATCTCATCAAAACGCTGATTCCATGACCGTGATGCTTGCTTCAATCCATAAATGGATCGATTTAACTTACAAACCTTGTTTGCAAGTCTAGGTACGATAAAACCGTCAGGCTGTTGCATATAAACATCCTCCAAAAGGTTTCCGTTAAGGAAAGCGGTTTTAACGTCCATCTGCCATATCTCGTAATCGAAATATGCAGCTATTGCAAGCATTATCCGAATGGATTTAATCATGGCAACGGGTGAGAAGGTTTCGTCATAATCAATACCATATTGTTGACGATACCCCTTCGCTACAAGCCTAGCTTTGTACGTTTGTACGTTGCCATCCATGTCGGTCTTCTTCTTGAAGATCCATTGCATCCAATAGGCTTCACACCTTCTGGTGCATCAACCAGTGTCCAAACTTGGTTGGCGTACATGGAATCCATCTCGGACTTCATGGCTTCTTGCCATAAAGCGGAATCGATATTTTGTATCGCTTCCTCATACGTAGCCGGCTCATTATCCTCAATAAGATTAATATCTACATGAGGTGAGATCAGGAACCCATACCTCTCAGGTACTGTTCTCACTCTCTCCGACCTACGCGGTCCTTGTGTATGTGAAGTTTGTGGTACAGACTCATCCCGGATGGTCTGTTCATGTTCCGTCGTTGATTCATTGCCAGGAACAGTATCACTACGATCTTCATCGAGTTCTACTTTCCTCCCACTTACCACTGCATTTAGGAATTCCTTCTCAAGGAAAACCGCATGTAGAGCAACAAATACTTTGTTCTCTTGTGGGTGATAGAAGTAATATCCTTTGGTTTCCCTAGGATATCCTACGAAAAGGCATTTATCAGATTTGGGTTCAAGTTTGGTACCTTCCAAACGTTTAACATATGCCCAGCATCCCCAAATCTTCAGGAAAGAGAAACCTGGTTTCCTTCCTGTCCATATCTCATATGGAGTCTGTTCAACAGACTTCGACGGTACCTTATTCAAAATAAGTATAGCACTGTTTAATGCGTATCCCCAGAAGGATATTGGTAGCTCAGTGCGACTCATCATTGACCTTACCATGTCCAACAAGGTGCGGTTTCTCCGTTCGGACACACCGTTTAATTGCGGTGTTCCAGGAGGAGTCCACTGTGAAAGAATACCATATTCTTTCAAGTAATCTTGAAACTCATAACTTAAGTATTCGCCACCTCGGTCTGACCGTAATGTCTTAATACTCTTCCCTGTTTGTTTTTCCACTTCGTGTCGAAACTCTTTGAATTTCTCAAAAGTTTCCGACTTGTGTCTCATAAGATACACATAACCGTAACGAGATGCATCATCTGTAAAGGTTACGAAGTAGTGAAATCCACCTCTAGCCTGGCTAGACATGGGCCCGCATACGTCAGTATGAACAAGAGCCAACAGTTCTGTGGCACGTTCACCTTTACCGCTAAAAGGTGATTTAGGCATTTTGCCTAAAAGACAAGATTCGCAGACGTCATATGAATTGGGATCAAATTCGTCCAAGTACCCACTCTTCGAAAGTGTGGATATGCGAGTCTTGTTGATGTGTCCCAGACGACAATGCCACATATAAGCTTCATCTTTTAGATTACTTCTTTGAGCCTTTTGTTTGTCATTTTAGGAGATTCATTTATATTCAAAATATAAAGACCGTTATTTGCAACAGCTGTGCAAATTTCTGCATCATTTTTATATAAATAACACCCAGTGTTCCTGAATACAAAAGTGTAACCCTGCTGGGTTAACAAGGATACAGATATAATATTCCTAGTTAAACTAGGTACAAAATAACAGTTCAAAAGTTTAAGTTCATGCCCTGAGGGCAGTTCTAAAACAAAAGTCCCTACGGCCAAAACAGCAACTGGTGTTCCGTTTCCAACCCGTAGATCCATCTCCCCGGATGCCAGCACCCTGCTATCCTGCAGATCCTGCACATCAGTACAAATATGAGCACCACAACCAGAATCAAAAATCCAATTTTTAAAACTAGAAGTATTCATATTTATCTCAATAACAAACATACCAGAAGCGATAGCCTTGCCATCCTTGATATCCTCCTTCTGCCCTTTGCCCATTCGGCAGTCACGTTTCCAGTGACCCCTCTTGCCGCAGTTGAGGCAGATGTCGTGAGATTTGTCCTTTGGCTTCCTAGAAGCCACTGTCAACTTGCCTTTGCCCTTTTTCTTGAACTCTTCTTCCTTGCACCTCCCATTGCCTTGGGGCCACCCTTTGGCGCATGAGAGGTCGATGCAAAATGCGCCTCGCGCTTGCTCCCCTTTAGGAGTTCCCTTTCGGACTCCTTCAAGATAGATAACAGCTCTCCAAGAGTGTCATCTGTATCCATCAACTTATAGTTGACTATGATTTGTTTCCAAGTATCAGGAAGTGACTGCAAGATCATATCTATAGTCAGCTCAGCCTCCAAGACTATTCCCATATTGGCCAACTCATCAATATCGGCGATCATTTGAGTCCCATGGGCTTCAACTGATGCGCCATCTGTCATCCGGGAGCGGAAGAGTTTCCTTACTAGCTCGTACCTCTTCATCCGCTTATTGGTGCGGTGAAGATCACGCAATCTTGCCATCATGTTATAGGGATCCAAGTCCCTATTCTGGCGTCTGCTGAAATGCTGGGTCATTGCAGCAGCTAGCATAACTGACTGAGCTTGGTCACAATCATCACTATGAGTCTTCCATAACTCTAGCTCCAGTGGCTCAGTGGGTTTAGGCGGGAGAGGTCTCTGAATAGTATACAGTATCCTCTCAGCCCCAAGCACTATCTTGAGGTTCATTTCCCAGTCGGCAAAGTTTGTCCCTTTGAAGACATTATCACCCATGATTATGTCGCGGATATTACCTTTGCCAATCATCTTGACAACTATAGTCCAACTATAAAGTCAACGATGTTATGGGTACAGTCAAACTGTTAAAAAAAATAACAATATATTAGTCCAACTAATTATTAAAATATTGACGAAAATGATTTTGAAAGACGCGTAAGGCTAAGTATCTGAACGAAATTGTAAATTCAATAATAGCCTCCCACTATTTTCTTCAAGTTTCTAACCCTCTGTAGACAACTCGGGAAATCTAATTTCCTAGTGGGCTAGGATCCCGTTAAATAACACACAACCTTGACTTTGGCCAACAAGTTGTATGATATTTAACTAGGTAGATCTCGAAGATCAATTGGATCCCATCCAATTCCTAGATCCGGTAGGTGGACATCCAAGTCCGAAACATATATATCTAATACATATGTCAATGTATCCAATACATTTTCCTAACCATTTCCTCTGAATCAACTAAGCCTTGGCTTTGGCACAACAAACCTAATGATTCCAGTTAAGCGGGACCCATTGACAAGGAAAATTTCGTAATCAATGTCGATGGACAAGAAGTGATCTTGACTTTGGCCAACAAATCACAACTTGGACAGGACACCGATGTGGAACAAAACTCTCATGATTCAAACACATCCTCAATTGACAAAGGTCTTGACTTTGGCCAACAAACCAATGCCAATTTCGGATCTTGAGAAAGAATCATTCAACGGAAGGAAAATTGCTTAATATTGTTTGAGGGATTTTTCGCGTAATTGGCAACCAATTAATTTATCTTTGTTAGGTCTCATCATCATACACCCTTAAGCATGCTTCTAAAACATCATAAAGCGCGTAAAGTAAAGTAATAGTGATATGCGGATGGATATAAAACAACTTGTTCCTAGAACAAATCACTCCCTTTCCTCTCCCCGCTAGCACTATTCTACTACTACCCAATCACATAATACAATAAGAGAAACCTCATTTACATTGAGGGGAATTAGGTGAGAAGAGAATACAAAGAGATAAAGAGATAAGGCTGGACACGCAGGTCCAATTTATAAATTCCAAATTTACAATAATTTCTAAAATTACCCTTTCCCTTCTAATATCCATCCCGATATACACTATTCATTCATCACATACATATATATTCAAACAAGACATGCTTTTACAACCAATCTAATCCAATTAATTAGTCTTTGTTAAAGTGATCATCCAATGTTCAAACAACGGGTTTGATTTTGTGCGAGTCCAACTCGATTGAGAATAAGTACATAAGGTACGAATTCGCGAATTATATCGAACTACTTATTAAATCTAATTTAATTCGTATTCAATACTAATTCAATTATTTAATTCCAAATTAAATGTTTACACTTTTAATATGCTTTAAAGACTTAGATTCTAAATCTAATCCTATTGGGTCTCAAAGCCCAACTAACATCCAATGTTGAATTTAATTCAAGTCAAATGGGCTTAGAATTGATTTATTAAGGCTTGGGCTTTGGTCAATGTGGGTCAAACCCAATTACCAAGCCCAAATAAGGAATCACCCTTAAGTGCCATAAAACCAATTTTAAGCCCATAAGGCCCAATTAAATTTATTAAAGCCCATTAATTAAATTTTATATTCCAAACATTAAAGTCCAATTAATCAAAGTGTAATACCAAGATTAATATTAAACCAAATATTTCAAAAATACCCATTTAATTTTTAATCATCAATTTTTCAAAATAAATGTCCAACATTAATTTAACAAAAATCAACTCCTTTACATGTCCTATGTATTCGGCCAAGGTGAGTTTTTTGTGTCGATTTGTTTTTCAATCCGATTGAATTATTAATCTACGTCCGTACACGTTCTAAGTCATCCAATGATCTTAAACACAAAAAATCCAATCCACTCCAAGTAGCAACACATTCGGCCAAGGCATGAATTTGGGGAAAAAATCATCCAATGCATTTTTCATAAAATTGATTCCATATAACATCATGTTATATACATGCAAGCATACTTATTAATCAAATTTCACAAGAACATGCTTATATCAATTTCTCATACCATTCGGCCAAGGTCAAGATTTTTGGGGAAAAATCATCCAATGCTTTTTTTCATAAAATTGATTCCATGTAATATCATTCTATATACATGCAAGCATACTTATTCATCAAATTTCACAAGAACATGCTTCAATCAATTTATCACACCCATTCGGCCAAGGTCAAAATTTTGGGGAAAAATCATCCAATGCATTTTTCATAAAATTGATTCCATGTAACATCATTTACATACATGCAAGCATACTCATTCATCAAATTTCACAAGAACATGCTTCAACCAATTTTGTCAAATTTTAACCTAAAGTATTTCATGCTTAACCATGGCTCTGATACCATTGTTGGTTTCTATAATATGTCCCAAGGAAAGATTAAGCATACATGAAATACAACAAAGAATATATATAAAAGATGAAGTATGGCGGAATCATACTTACCAAGCTTTGTGATGAAGAGAAAAACAAGCCAAATGGAAGCTCCAAGTTGGGATGATTCGGCCAAGGAAGACAAGAAGAAGGAAGCTCCAAGCTTTGTGTATTCCTTGCTCTATGATGGTTTCCCTATCACCTCTTTTGATCCCTTGAAGGTGCTAGCCTTGC
The DNA here is from genome assembly GCA_019454045.1 of Zanthoxylum bungeanum. Lineage (NCBI taxonomy): Eukaryota > Viridiplantae > Streptophyta > Magnoliopsida > Sapindales > Rutaceae > Zanthoxylum > Zanthoxylum bungeanum. Next base: position 22,746 of record SKCR01049224.1, read on the forward strand.
ATGTTCCAAACATCAACCTTTTCTTCAAGCTTTTGGCAACCAAATTTGAAGAAGATGAAGACCAAAACTGCATGCAGTTTTCGGTCAAGAAAGAGAGAGAAGAGAGGATTTTCTTAATTGATTTTGATACCAAAAATCAATTTATATTTATGCCATAATATTTATTAAATAATAATAAATCTATGACACAAGCCATGCAAAGGCTTAGAGTGTCAAACACTCAAATTCCATGCATAACATTTGAGTGTAATATACACTATCACCATGCAATGCATCATCAATAAAATAATGCATAATGACATGTGTCATGTGGGCCCCACACGTTTCCAAATGAAAGTGGGCCCACGTGCACTCACGCGTTCGGGTTCGATATTTCCGAAATACCGACTTACGTCGCGACGTTATTTAAATCGAATTTAAATAAATAATCGCGCCTAGCGAAATTATTATTTACGTCGCTAACGAATTAATTCTAAATTAACTCGTATGCCCGAATTAAAATCTAATTTTAATTTCGCGTCGAAATCGAATTTCGATTATTATATCGAATATAATAATTTTATCGATTAATTCCAAATTAATCGTTCTCTCTCTCTAAACAAGGTACTTTATCCGAGATAAAGTTTCTCCGCAATTAATCCAAGATTAATTAAGTTCGAATCAAATATCATAGGTGAATCTTCAGGAAGCGACCCAAGAGATCTCCGGATATGTTGGCAGTAAATACGGTCGTCGGATAATCCGAACACGCACGTACCTCGTACTACGTTCTCACCGATTCACAAGACAAGGTTGGCTTCTAGCAAAGCGCCATGTCTACCCAATTCTCCAGAAATATTCTTATAGGAATATAAGATCTATATCAAGCGTAGTATACCGTAGTATTGCGTACATCGATCCAGTATCGGATGATCACATGCTAGGCCTGGGGCTGGAGATGTGTCTGCCCCGTACGAAACATATATCGGACATCAAACAGCTAGTCTCTTTAAATCAGACAATCCTGACCTAGTCATATTGTCCCGACGGTTGCAACCTTTTATAGAGTACTAGTTCTGTGTCCTGCGTGATCATCACCTCCATATGTCTGAAGCGATACTTCCATCTTGACATCACATCCAGTACACTACGATTCTCGATAAACCCAGAAGAGGTGTACACAGAACCGGTTAGGGTCCCCAACCACCAAAACCAAAGTTTACCGATTGTCGCAAGTACTAGCGATGTAAGTCTCAGGTTAAGACCATATACACCTACCCTGATGCGGCCTCCCATAGACACGCAGACATACTACCAATGGGATTCCGCGGGGTCTATCCAGAGCGAAGCTGTTTTCCGTACCATCGGTAAAACACAACCTCCTATTGCACTTGCATAAGTATCCAATACTTAAATATATGAGAACTATGCTGTTGTGCCCTCACAACGTGCACAAGCGCAATACTAGTCTATTCCGCATTATCGATGTCCAATCTCGATAATACTCCGACTAGGGATATTTAATGATTAAACTTTTATAGATTGATACTGTCTCATATCATCTCAATCCAGTATTAATCATATGGACTTTCGCCATTTATAGTCAAAGTAAATAATATTACAAAACGGCAAAAGGCAATTTCATAATCACATAGTTAATTTTGTACAATAATACAATATCATTTACAAACAGTGACGCTATGGGACATAATGTCTAACAGGACCTTGGTTCCTTTGATGAGCAATGGCGCCAGTGTGTCACAGTACATCGGAAGCCATTCTTTATCGCGGGAAGCACTTCCAGTCCGTGATGAACTTCTTTACCAGACTGCTTCTTACCAGCCTCAGATGCTGCAATATAATCGGCTTCAGTGGTGGAGTCCGATTGTAGTTGACTGCTTTAAGCTTTCCAACTGACAGCACCGCATTCAAAGTAAAAGATATCATGTTTGCGATCTGTTGTCATCCATATCGTTGAAAGCTCGCATCACAGTAACCAATGGATTCATCTCAGAACAATCTTCGTATGTCAAAAAACACTTAGTTCTTCTCAGATATGAGGATTGTTTTGACAGCTGCCCAGTGTTGCTCACCAGGATTTGCCTGATACCTGCTCGTTTTGCTAAGAGCATAAGAGACATAAGGTCTTGCACAAAGCATGGCGTACATGATCGATCCTATTTCTGAAGCATAAGGGATCCTACTCATACGCTCTCTATCTGAAGAAGTATGTGGACATTGCTCCTTAGATAATTTGATTACATGACAAGTAGGTAAATTACCTCTTTTGGAATCTTCCATTTTGAATCTTTTCAAAACTTTATCTACGTACGTAGATTGAGAAAGTCCTAACAACCTCTTAGATCCATTACAATAGATCTTAATGCCTATGATGTAGGCTGCTTCTCCCAAATCTTTCATGGAGAAATTCTGATATAACCATTGCTTGGTGGCTTGCATCATGGGAATATCATTCCTGATGATTAATATGTCATCGACATATAATACAAGAAATACAACAGCACTCCCACTACTTTTCCTATAAACACAAGGCTCGTCTACATTTTTGATGAAGTCAAATTCTTTGATTGTCTCATCAAATCGTATATTCCAACTTCTGGAGGCTTGCTTGAGTCCATAAATGGATCGTTTAAGCTTGCATACTTATTATGATCATCCTTAGTAGATGCAAACCTTCAGGTTGTGTCCTATAGACTCCCTACGAGGTTCCCGTTAAGGAAAGTTGTTTTGACATCCATCTGTCAAATCTCATAATCAAAGTGTGCAGCTAGTGCCAATAAAATTCGAAAGGACTTTATCATTGCAACAGGCGAGAAGGTTTTGTCATAGTCAATTCCTTGGATTGTCTATAACCTTTCGCCACCAACCTAGCCCTATAGGTTTGGATGTTGCCTTCTGCATCAGTTTTACGCTGTAAATCCACTTGCAGCCTATGGGTTTTATCCCTTCAGGTGCATCTACCAAGTCCCAACTTGATTCTGATACATAGAGTCTATTTCAGATTTCATGGCCTCAAGCCACTTGATTAAATCAATGTCACATATTGCTTCGTCATAACTGGTGGGATCGTCATTATCAATGAACTGATCATATTCCTCATCAATATGGAAACCATATTTTTCAGGCTCATGTCTTTCTCTACCAGACCTTCTGAGTTCATCACCTTTTGATTGTTCCGTCGCTGCCCTTTTGAGGGGTCTGGGGTTTAGTTCTATGTTAGTTTGTTTTTCTCGTACCTCATCGAGGTCAAGTCTACTCCCACTACATTTCTTGAGAAGGAATTCATTCCCTAGAAATTTAGCATTTCGTGAGACAAATATTCTTTATTCATTTGGGAGGTAGAACATGTATGCTCTTGAGTTCAAGGCATATCCTACAAACTTACATTTAACTGCCATATCATCCAATTTTTTAGTTTGTGTGAGCTTGATATATGCGTCACATCCCCAAATTCTTAGATAACTAAGACTATGACGTTTCCCAGACCATAACTCATATGGTGTTTGACTAACAGTCTTGGAAGGAACTTGGTTTAGTAGTAGTGTTGCAGTTTCTAAAGCAAGACCCCAAAATGAAAGAGGTTGATCCGTGCCTGGCATCATTGATGGGACCATATCTAATAATGCCCGATTTCTCCTTTCGGAGACCCCATTATGCTGTGGAGTTCCCGGAGGAGTCCACTGGGAAACAATGCCATTTTCTCTCAAGTAATCTTTAAATTCATTTTTTTAAGTATTCCCACATCGGTCAGACCTTAGTGACTTAATACTTTTATTAAGCTGGTTTTCTACTTCACCTTAAAGTCTTTGAATTTCTCAAAGGCTTCAGATTTGTACCGCATAAGGTACATATACCCATATCGCGAATGATCATCGATAAAGGTAATGAAGTAGGAGAATCCACCTCTAGCGGTGACTGACATTGGTCCGCATACATCAGAGTGTATGAGTTCTAATGTCTCCGCTGCACTCTGTCCTTTACCTTTGAAGGGTAATTTGGTCATTTTACCAAGTAAACAAGACTCACAAGTTCCATAAGGTTTATATTTGAAGGTTTGAATACCATCCTTATGTAGCTTAGTTAATCTTGTTTCATTGATATGACCTAAGCGACTATGCCATATAAGTGATTCATTGAGATTATTCGATTAACGTTGTATATATAGAGGTTGAACATTCTTTGTTAGTTTGTAAGACATAGATACCATTATTCAAAATACCATCTCCATATTTTATTTCATGAAATAAATGAACACATTCATTACAACTTATTAGGCATGAAAAGCCTTTATTACATAAAGAAAATTGAAATGATGTTCTTTACTAGAGAAAATACATAAACACAATCTTCTAAGTCTAAAACTAACCATTCGGCAAAACTAATGAATAAGTCCCCACGCACAATGCAGCCAGTTTTGCTCCATTACCCATGCGTAAGTCAACCTCCCCAATGACGGAGTTCCTACTATTTCTCAGGCCCTGCACATTGTTACACAAGTGAGTCCCACAACCGGTGTCAAGCACCCAAGTAGAAGGTTTCATAGTTTTGAGAATATAGTTCAATCATATACAACATACCTGAAGCATTGGGCTTATTGGCCTCTTGGGCTTCCCTAGCTTCCTTGTCTTTCAAAGATCTGCAGTCTTTCTTACAATGACCCTTCTTTCCACAAAAGAAACATTTCCCATTTCTATTTTTCTTCTCCACCTTACCATTGGGCTTTAGGTGATCTGGAGCCTTGGCATTGCCATTATTTTTCTTTGGGCCTCAAGGCTTCAGGTCCGTACCCGTAAGCATAATAAAGTTAGAGAATTCTTTTGGTAAGGATTGAAGAATTAGATCGGGACCTATCTCATGATCCATGATGAACCCGAGGTTGGCCAATTTTTCAATGTGGCCAATCATCTTAAGCACATGTCCACTAACAGATCATTCATTATACCTTGTTTGGAATAAGACACATGACACTTTGAATCTCACGGTATGAACGAAAGTTGCATACAACTCCTTCAAGTGAAAGATGATGGTTTGAGCATCCATATCTTCGTGAGCTTTCTGAAGTTCGTCCGACATAGAGCCAAGCATTATGCAAACTACTTGCTTATCATCATCGACGTGTTTCTTCCAAGCATCAAATGTATTTTGGTCAGCATCTTCTGCGGGTTCAGGGGGAAATGGTCTTTCAAGAACAAAGAAAATCTTTTCTTATCGTAAGACAATTTTAAGGTTTCTAAACCAGTCATTGTAGTTGTCACATTTGAGCTTATGCTCATCAAGGATGGAACGAAGTGATACTTTATTTGCCATTTGAATGTTTGTGAAATATTTTAACCCACCTGTTAAGAGAAAATATTAAAATTAGGAATATGTTTTCATTAATGTTTCATAATAACATGAGCTTTTAATATTATGAAGTTGCTCTCACTCAATTGTTTTAAAATTTTAAGCAAATCGCATCAACCCCAATATGATATATTTCTTGTGGGCAAGGATCCCATTATCATCATTTCATAACTCCGACTAGGGCCAGTCATTATAAAATACAATAATTAGGTAGGTTCCCAACCAATTTATGATATAAATCACAATTCCTTGATCATTGGGTTGGGCAATCAAAATTCCATAGCTTATGCTAGTCCTCTGGACACCCAATCTTTGCCACTAAGTTATAAGACCACGCCTAAGGTCGCTGCGTCTTATGACTTAGAAAAGTCAAACCATTATCAATAGTACGATTTAGGGACAAATTGGTATTGGTCAGTCTGGTAAAGCCTAGACATGCCAATCCAGTTTAAGCCCTTTCGGTTTATACTTTAAAATGGGAGGCAAATTTTAGACTTAAATTATTATTGAGGATTTTAGCAAGTTAAGTGAATAACTATCAAAGGATTCCTCCATTGAAAATTCCCTAGAGGGAGGGTGGAGCGAACTCTCTTAAATACACTTACCTCTTAGGCTTTTATTGCCTTGGTGACAGGAATAACAATAGATCCTCCAAATTAGTCCAACACTTTAAATATGCTTTAAGGTAAGCTTTGAGTAAATGATATTCCAGATGTCTTCACAGCTTTTCTTTTGGCTATAAAAAAGTAGTGAGTGAATGAAGACACCAAATCTTTATCTAACTCTAGTAATACCTTTGGTTAAATTAACTTTAGTTTGGAAAATTTTATTAACCCCTTGGTCCCAATCCACCTGTATCTTTTATAATGTCTTTTATTATAAACAAGTGATTTATATTTATTAGCCTTAAAGGTAATAAATCTCTAAGTTCATCACGGAATAATTAATTAGCTAAGGGATAAGCAATACACACTTTATTTCTTAGAAAGTCTCTAGATGCTTGCACCCTAAAATAATCATGTCAATTCTAATCATACATAGAATCATCAGCATATGAGTTTTAATATGTTGGAATTATTTTAGGCATTAAATAACTTTGATTAATATTTAATTATGATATTGCATTTTATTTTATTCAAATAAATTACTATTCACTTTTTTCTGCAGATGCGTGAACTTTAAATGCAATTTCACAATTCAAATCTTAACCAAATCATGCACAAATTGTGCCTAAAATTAAGTTCAGGGTGATAGCTTTCCAACGAGATTTTAAACACCCAATTTCGATTTCAAACGAGTGAGAACTAATCAAACCAAAAACGGCGCGCTGATACTACTATTGGGAAGCGGCCGCGAGTGCACAGCGGAAAATAAAAATTATTATGCCGCTTTCCCTTTGCCCAAGACCCATTTGTTTTGATTATTCTATAAGACTAGGCATGTTACTATAAATTCTAAGCATAAAACTCATAAAACATGCAAAGAACATAAACCTAAACATGCTAACTATCATAAGAACTCTAATTAAAATAAAGAAAGAAAATGACTTACTTGAACCGAAGATTCCTCCAGTCCTCCCTCCAATCTACAAGCTTTTCTCGAACTCAGCAAGCTCTTCCATGTTCCAAAGAGCCACCCAAGTGTGTGGCCTCCAAAGATGCACACACCAAAGCCAATCAACGGCAAGACTACGCCTCGAGTGCACTGGTATTTTACCATTGGTGCTAGCCTAGACAAATACCTCAAAACTTTTAACTTGAGGTTCCTCTAGTCAATTAGCTTAAGGATCCTCAAAATCAGTGGCTTACTCTTAAAATTTAGAGTTGCTCACTTATATAAACCCAAGATATGAAAGGTTTTGGTGTAAAAATTTGTGAAGAATTCTTTGGGTTTATATAGTGCTCCAAAGACAACAAAATTAATTAAGAATCCGATGTGGGATAAAAGCTAATTTATCTTAGCCATTGGATCTTAATTTAGTTGTTTAATGAGATTATAAAACCCTAATAAGAGTTTGGGCCGAATTGAATTCAAAACAAATAAAAAAAAATTACTATTCACGTTATTGTTCACATGAATAGTAATTTTTTTTAATTCCAATTCCCAAAGTGCCCCTATCGTCATTCACCAATCCCTAAGCCACTATGGAACCTCATAAATGATCTGTTCAATAATTAAACACATTAAACCATTTATGAATAATTCCTATAGCAATCATATATGCTGTTATATTTGTACTGTGCACTATTAACCATTGATTTCGATTTTGTTATGTGTCACCTTTTGGGTTCCCCTCCAGTTGGACATGAAATGAATCGTGATAATTTAATCGAACATAATTATCCTCTGATCAGATGGTCGTTCGATTTCAATGACCAAGGTTGACATCTAGCAACATGCCAAGGCCTCCAAATGAGAAGGAAATATATATATACCCATTATGTATGCGATTTACATATGATACGGTCTATCGCCTCACTATATCCCCACCTATTGACCTAGGGTACGGAAAGTATCTACCCATATGGTCAAAGTTATGATGTTGATAGTGTCATGAATCGTGCTAACCCAAGAATCTCACATGATTCTTCCGTTGTGGCCACAGTCTCAAGCACTGATCACACATATCAACCTGCGAACTGGAATACTACTCTTATAAGAAAATATTATCCGAGTGAGTGGCGATTCTCTGTTGTATCTTTACAAACTTCATGTGTTTCAACAAATGACCCAATCAATACCCTTATGATCGAATCTTTTGAACCGGGGAAGGGGAATGTCAAAGTTATTTGATCCACACATATGATTGTAAAGACCTCAAGTCTAAGGACTAGTCATATAATCGATATATGAAAGTTCTCACAGAAACATGGGATAAACACTCCATATGAAAACTTTCGGCTGTCAGTTCGATGGACATGAGTACCTCATGCATCCATGTGATACACCAAGCGGACGGATCTCCGCTAATAGCCTATGAGATCGGCTACCCCACTTAAGGGCGGATCATATCATCATGCTAGTCTCTCCGCTTTGTGAACGCCCAGATTATTCACAAAACTATGACTATGAACATTTAAGAGTAATGATTCTCATAAGGCATGGAAGTCATCGTCTTATTACTCGAAGGGCTTTATTACAATGTTGTTGAATCATATAAGTTATGTAAGACACGTATAATAAAGATTGCCATTTTATTAATTAATGAAAATATTACAAATACATGTATATAAGCCCATCCACAAGTTGGGTATAGGGCATATCCCTAACAATATATTCCTTTAAAGAATATTTCTGGAGAATTGGGTAGGCACGGTGCTTTGCTAGAAGCCAACCATGTCTTGTAAATCGGTAGGAACGTGGTACCGGGTACGCACATGTTCGGATAGTCCGGTGACCGTATTTACTGCCAACATATCCAGGGATCTCTTGGGTCGCTTCCCAAAGATTCACCGATGAGATTTGACTCGAACAGAAAATTAATCTGGGATTAATTATGAGAGAGAAAATTAATCTGGGATTAATTACGGCAAGAATTAATATGGGCTTAATTAACAGAGAAAGAATTAATCTGGGATTAATTGCGTCGAGAATTTATCTGGGATTAAATTCATCGAGAAGAGAGAACGCGATTAATTTGGAATTAATCGGTAAAATAAATTTAATAGTTAAATTAGATTTTTCTATCTTATTTATTTATTTGGGCTAATATAATATATTAGATATATTAATTGAAATTAGATTTCAATGCAAAATTAAAATTGGATTTTAATTCGTGCGAACGAATTAATTTAGAATTAATTCATAAGCGACTTACGTAATAATTTTGCTGGGCATTATTATTATTAAATTGGATTTAATTATGTCGCAACAGAAAATTAGTTTAATTCGGAATTAAACGAACCCGGGCCCAAGCGATGTTACGTGTTAGATTGTCCGACTTAAATTTTTAATTTAAAGTGGGGCCCACCAACTTACATCATATGTCTACACAAGTGATGGAAGTTGTTATTTGGTTGAGAAAAGATTAGATTGCTTTTCATACACTCCAACCAAGTTTAACACTCAACCTTGATATAAAAGAGTAAGTCAACTTTTGAAGTGTGACTAACTATTCATCATCTCCATTTCTCTCTCAAATTGCCGAACACCATGGACCTTAGAGGGGAAAATTTTTCTTTCATTTTGTTCATATCTAGCACTTCAAGGAGTCGAATAAGGTGATAGGGAAACTCACCCGAGAGTTTGGAACTCGATTTCAAGCTTCGAGCTACTACATCCAAAGGATTTTTGAAAGCCTACAACCGATCAAGGTGAGTATTTCCGCAACTCCTCTTGTTTATTCACACATAAATCACTCTTAGACGATCTTGGGATGTTCTAGGAACACTAACACACTGCATGCAACAAGTTTTGCTTGCAGCGTGCTGCATGTAGCAGCAATGTTGCTGGGCAGCGTTACAGCACCAGTTTTTGCGTTGCAACGCTTCTCTCTTGGGAAAGCATATATATATATATATATATAATAGATATATATATATTATATATATATATAGATATATATATATAGATATAATATTAAATTAAACCTTAAACACTTTTAAAATCACCCAAATAATTTCAATTTCAAAACCAACCACAATACATATTATCAAATAAACATATATATATATATGCATTTCTTTGAATCAAAATACAACCCAAAATAGAATCCCACAACAAAATGACTCATGAACAATTGTAGGTCAGCCAAATGTGGTCAAGTGATTCTAAAATAGTTTCCATAACTCTAAGCTTTAATTTAGATTTCCAAACTCTAATTTTATGTCTATGTCTAATATAAATTTTTGACTTAATAATAAGAATATTTGTTTATACTTTCAAAGCACCCTAACACAATTTATTAGCCTCATTTAAACATTAAGCCATGTGATCATGTATCCAATACATAAAAGAACATAATTTAAGATAAGTTCAAACTTATCTAGCAAGCTTGATGCAAAGATCCAATCTTCTTCTCTTTGATGAAATGGTAGGAGAACCTCCAAGGTTTGCAAGCTTCACTCTAAGATCCATCTTGATTCCAATGTTAGCAAGCTTCAATCCAAGATCCAATCTTGATTTCTCCTAAATGAAATGTTGTAGAGACCTCACAAGCTTCTCTAACACTTCTCTAACTTAAGCTAATTTCTCTAAGAATTTATTTGTACTTAGTTTTCTCAAGCTTTTTGCTTTTCTTAATTAAAACCTTCCTAAAACTTGCTATTTATAGCAAAACATAGGCAATTTTTAGTTAATAAAAATTGTAATCAACTTTTATGTGGGCTTAATCTAATTTGTCCAAATATGTGTAATCAGGTGTGACTAATCACCTTTGTCTACCACTTTGATTTAATCCAATTAAATCAAGACAAAACTGAATTGATGAATTAGTTACATGTCTTCCACTTTGTTTTAATCCAATTAAATCCAGTGAAAAACATATATAATTACATATTTGGAATTACCAAAATATCCTCAAATGGTAGATATATTTAAGAATTTATAATTAAGCCCTTGTGTAATTATTAATTTAATCCAATTAATCCAATTAGGTCAAAGTAAATAATCAATGTTATCTAATAACACTTGATTATCTTAGTTGATAATTATAATATCGAATATTATCTTTGATAAAAATTAATCGGCTACCCAAGTGCTCAAAGAAAACACTTCATATTGGGACTCTCTAAGTTCAGGCACGTTCATCATATAAGCCTAGCTAATATGTACATAATTCAACCACCTCCGAATTCACGAAGAACATGAATGACCTTTCCGAACTATACAAGTCGAGGTCATCACATATGTTTAACAATCCCTCCATCGTAGGCTATCTGAGTTGTGCTTAGGAAATATAGAATACACCATCAAGTTTCCGAGGCGCACATCTCATGTCGACATGTCAATGATTCTTCATAACTGATGAGATCCACACTAGGTGATCGACTTTGGCCAAAGCTTTACGAATCGTGACTTTACTTACATGGGTATCTAAATCCCTTATGGTATAAATAAGGGCCGACAGATCCTATCTTGATTCGTATTTGATTAACGAGTGCACCGGTCCACACCTAACGAACATTTAGAGGCCAAACCATGAAATGTCTCTGACATACATGGCATCAAAGTGTGGAGGATCTCACATAAAATCAATGTTATCCTATTGTCAAAGGGTCACATATGCTACTCGACTCGAGGAGATTCCTATTGATAGTGGTGTGTACTTCCAACTATTAGGAATCACCTATGAGTCATTCAGTATTCGGTCCAACCAATACCCACATGTCTATACGAGCTTCCAAAGCTCATGGTACATCAGGTTAAACCATTGGAACTCCAAATCCAATATACAACATGTGCTAGTCTTCTAGGTTATAAGAATTCTACCGTATTCCAAACAACGACTATGAATATATATACTTTAAGAATAGTTTACAATAGTAATATGTATCCAAATATCGGACCACTAAGTGTCCAATATTACTGCAAGACTATTCTAAGGTCGATGTCATTCTTAGCATATCTATACATATATCTAGTGCGCATAATGACAATACCATCAATAAAGTATGAAATGAAAAAGTATTTTTTTATTAATAAATAATAAAATGTACAATTCGGATTGGCGCTCCAAGCGCCAACTCCAACTCCTACTTTCTTAGTGCCAATCAGGATAGTACCGCAGTCCCATCTCCTCCACATGTTTATGGAATAACTTAGGAGGTAAGGCCTTTGTAAGCGGGTCTGCTATGCTATCGAGTCCTTGAAACTTCAAGACCACTATGTCTTGTCGTTCAATTATCTCTCTAATTACGCGGTATTTCATTTCCACCTATTTAGACTTGGAATGCGCTCACAGCTCCTTAGCTTACGTAGTGGATCCGTTATTATCACAATATCATGGGATCAAATCCGTAATACTAGGCATAACGCCAAGTTCTGTAATAAAATTTCTATTCCAAACAGCTTCTTTAGCAGCTTCTGAAGCCGTTATAAATTCTACCTCAGTGGTGGAATCAGCTGTTGTGCCTTGTTTTGAACATCGCCAACTAACTGCACCACCGTTAAGGGTAAATAAGTATCCTTATATAGATTTTCTATCATCTGGATCTCCCTGGAAGTTGGAGTCTGTATAACCCTTAACTTGTAGCTCATTTTCTCCATATATCATAAATTTATCCCTAGTACCCTTAAAATATTTAAGGATATGTTTCACAGTTGTCCAATGATCATTACTTGTGATATCGGCTGGTTGCAATGACCCCGAAACTGATTTCAGGTCTAGTACATAACATAACATACATTATGCTTCCAATGCAAGAAGCATATGGCAAGTTAGAAATTCTAACTCTCTCTTCCTCAGTGTGAGGTGCCATTTTCTTCGAAAGATGTATGCCGTATCAAAAAGGTACATTTACTGCCTTGTAGTTGGTAAAACCGTACCTTTCTAACATCTTATCTATGTACGTCGATTGTGACAACCCTATAAGCTTCCTAACTTTACCCCGGTAGAGCCTTATACCTAGTATATATGAAGTCTCACCCATATCTTTCATGGAGAAGTTCTTGCAAAGGTAGACTTTCATACTTTGCATCAACCCTATATAATTTCCTCTGATAAGGATGTCATCTACATATAATACTAGGACAACTATCATGCTCCCACTCACTTTCTTATAAACACATGGTTCTTCCTCATTCTTGATGAATCCACATAATCTAATTATCTCATCAAAATGACGATTTCAGCTTCGGGATGCCTGCTTAAGTCCATAAATAGACTTATGGAGCTTACAAACAAAGTTTGAACTCTCACTGGATACGAAACCCTCTGGTTGTTCCATATAGATATCCTCCTCAAGGAATCCATTTAGGAAAACCGTTTTCACATCCATCTGCCATATCTCATAATCATGATATACAGCAATGGCTGAAATAATCTTAATGGATTTTAGCATGGCTACTGGTGAAAATGTTTCCTCATAGTCAATCCCATGACGTTGAGTGTAACCTTTTACTACCAATCGAGCCTTAAAGGTTTCCACCTTTCCATCGGGCCCTCGCTTCCTTTCATAAACCCATTTACAACTAATAGGTTTAACTCCTTTAGGAAGTTCAACTAAGTCCCAGACTTGATTGTCATGCATTGAATCCATTTCGGATTTCATGGATTCTTGTCATTTTCCTGAATCGATATCCAATATTGCTTCTTTATACGTAGTAGGATCTGTTTCCTCCAAGAGGAGAACATCAAGGCTCGTATCAGATGTTAAAAACAGTCTTTCATGATTTATATTCTATTCGACTTACGTAAGACATGTGTTGTAGATCCTTCACCTACTTGGATCTCTGGTTCCATCTCTAGTTCTATCTCAGGTTTCTTACTATTAGGATCAAACTCATCAAGTTCAATCTTTCTACAACTCCCACTATTTCTCAAAAATTAATTTTCAAGAAAAGTGGCAAAGCGAACAATAAATACATTTCGTTGCTCCGAATCATAGAATTGATATCCCAAAAAGTTTTCAGGATATCTAAAGAACCTATTTTTATACCCTGTGGGTGCTAGTTTATCCCGTTACGCAACTCTAACGTATGCAGGACAACCCCAAATCTTTAAATACATAAGACTTGTATTTCTACTGAATCATATCTGATAGGGGTCGTAGAACAGTGTTTGTAGAATTCTATTAAGTATATGGGCAGCATTAAGTAAAGCGTAACGCTAAAGGTAATAAAGAATATTTATATAGCTCATCATTGTTCGCACTATATCCAATAAAGTATGATTTCTACGCTCAGACACTCCATTATGTTTAGGTGTTCCTGGTGGGCTATATTGGGCGAAAATTCCACTCTCCCTTAAATAATTTCTGAATTCTTCACTCATGTATTCACCGCCTCTATCTGATCTAAGACACTTGATGAATTTACTGGTTTGTTTTTCTACTTTGTTTCGGAATATTTTGAACTTGTCAAATGTGTTCGACTTATGTTTCATCAGATAGACATATCCATATCTAGACTTATCATCCGTGAAAGTCACGAAGTATGTTGAATCATCATGAGCGGCATGATTTAATGGACCACACACATCGATGTGTATTAGCTCCAATAAATCTCCAGCACGGTGTCCAACGCCTAGAAATGGGGCATTTTTCATCTTTCCTTTGATACATGACTCACAAATCAGATAAGGATCTAAGGTAAGATTATTAATCAAACCATCCTTTAAAAATTTGGATAGGCGTCTAACACCTATGTGCCCAATCTCATATGCCATAATTCAGTATTATTTAGTTAATATTTCCTACTTATATTTTCCTCTACATTAAAGAAGTCTCTAAATGTTTCCAAAACATAGTGACCGTTTGATAAAGAACATTCATATTTCAATAAATTATCTTTATCATATAAACATAAAATGTTATCATTAATGTTTATTTTATATCCATCTTTATCTAATATTGGCAGTGATATTATTTTTCGGATAAGTGAGGGTACATAATAAAAGTCATGTAAATCTAATTTACATCCATTAGGGAGATCTATAACAACCGTTCATATGGCCTTGATATCCAATGTCTCACAATTTCCAAATCTAAGATGGATCTCTCATTTGTTTAACCTTCATTTAACCTTCATGACTTGCACAGTTACAAATATGAGTAGGACTGCCAGTGTCTAACACACATCCACTATTTTCATTTAAGGCTAATGAGATATCAATAATAGGAAAAATACAAAGCGTACCTCAGGGTCCTGCTTTTCTTTTTAGCTCTGGACAGTCCTTCTTCTAGTGTTCAGACTTCTTGCAATATTGACATTGATCACGAGATACTTGCGATTTTGCACCTTTGCGCTTCTTGGAGTTCTTCTCTGTAATTTTTTTCTTCCTCATCTTTATTTTCTTTGACTTCCCAGAAGTCTTTGAAGAGCCAGCTCCACCATGAAGGTACAAGGTGGGGTTGCATTTTCTCATATAATGCTCCGCCGTGCATAACATGTTATGAAGTTCTTTATAACTAGCTTGCATCGAGTGCATATGAAAGAATAATACAAAGCCAGCATAAGATCCAAGCAAAGAAGACATAATCAAATTACGGCCTAGCTATTCATCAATTACAATGCCCTGTCGTTCCAGATATCGGATCTGGTCGATCATGTTCAAAACATGAATATTGACAGCCCTTCCATCCTTGAGTTCAATACAAAATAATTCCTTAGACCTCCAATAAATTTCGATCTTTTGATTTTCTTCGAACAACTCCTTGAGTGTTCGCATGATGCTCTAAGCATCTGGTACTTCAATGTAATGTCTCATCAAATCTGGAACCATCAATCCCAAAATGTAGGATTTCATCTTAAAGTTATCATCCTTACATCAATTAAAAGTTTCTCGCTCTTCTGGAGTGGATTCAGGATTGATTTCAACTGGCAGTGGATTGACAGTTACATAAGTCAACTTATCAAACTCCAAGACAAGGCGTATGTTCATTTCCCATTCGAAATAGTTCTCGGCTCCTTTTAGTTTATTGGTATCCAAAAGTTTCATCAATTGATTAACGACAGCCATCTACAAGACAACATTTTTAAATAGTAGCAGAACAATTTTCATTTCAAAATAATAACACTAATTGATTATGGAATTTTAAATCTATTAGTGCCCTCCCACTACTTTACATAATTCTGTAATCTCCGTTAACGAAAAAATAGGAATTTGACTATCAAAATTCCATAGTGGGAAATGGATCCCATGACATTTACTCCAGCCTCACATTATCGACAGTCTTGGCCTTTATAAACTCATCAGGTAGACCTCCAAGGTCAATCACATTAATGTGACTCCTAGTTTGGTCCTGAACTGTTTCTTATCCTCACACTATCGACAGTCTTTGATTAAAATGTATTCCAGGTGTATACTTGTCAATTTTCACTAATGAGCTTCGTATGTATACCCTCACAATAATGACGGTATTGGGTGACTGCGTTAACTCATCAAGCTACATCTAATATTTTACCGGAGCGACCTAAGTTCCGAGTACTTATACCCTCACAATAATGACGGTCTTGGATATAAGTATTAAGAACTCATTCATCTCCGTATTGACAAGACGGACCATCCAATAATGCTCCAACATTACTAATACTATTACTTAAATAAAGTAATCACCTAATCACATGAGATTTATGACAATCAAGTCATTAATTTAATTAGGTCAAAATTTTAATTTAAAACATGCAATACATATCCAATATGACTTATGCATAATTAAATTAAAATTACTATGGCATATATTCAAAAACATGTGTTGTGTGGTTAAGCATTGCTATTGATACCATTTTGCTGGGGCAATTGTGGAACCCCTAGGGTCAGATCGGTGCCCCACGCAGCGGAAGTGGATCTAACCCGTGGATATTTAGCATGGGTGTATTTTAAAATTTAATAAAATACAATATTCTATTTTTCAAGTGCTAAGGAAAAACCAGAAATAAATCTGGGTCCGGAAAAATCTAATCGGGATAAAAAATCGGAAAAATTTCAAACATGTGCGCACCTAGTGCGCTTGTAGCGCATGTTTCATGCAACAAGTGTTGCATGAAGCAACAACGCTGCTGGGCAGCGTTGCAGCACCAGTTTTGGCGCTGCAATGCTTCCATATCGAGAAAGCATGCATATATATATATATATATATATATATTTTTTTTTTTTAATTTTAAAACCTTAAACACTTTTAAAATCACTCAAAATAATTTTAATTTCAAAACCAACCATAACACATATTATGAAATAAACATATATAAATTCTAAATATATATATGCATTTCTTTGAATCAAAATACAACCTAAAATAGAATTCCACAATGAAATGACTCATGAAATATTCTAGGTCATCCAAAGGTGGTCAAGTGATTCTAGAATAGTAGCCATAACTTTAAGCTTTAATCTAGAGTTCCAACTCTAATTTTATGTCTTTGTCTAACATAAATATTTTAACCTAATAACAATCATATTGTGTGGTGAGAACTTGCATGGAACAAGCCAAGAAAACCCACACAAGACTGAAACCAATCCCAAAAAAGCCAAGACAGTTCGGATAAAAACTCTAAACCTCTGAAGGACAAGTAACAGAAATCTACAGTGCTAATGGGGTGCCAAAAATGATTAATAGATCTTTGATAAGCCAAACCCAGTGAGAACAAATTGAGGGTTTCTCAAAGTTCATGAAATTGATATAATTTTATTGAAGAATAGTTAATGAAAATGGAACCAAAAGTTAGCATTTTATAAGGAGGATTCAACCAAAAACCCTAACCCTAAAAAGATAAAAGACGAACTACCCACACGCCAACAGGCGTGTATCCTAAAACTATCCTAAGTTATCCCCATGTGCAAACCATTGCACGCTTAACCTAATTCCCAAACATAAAATAATAATCTAAAGTAATACGCTCAAACATAAATAAAAGGCTGAATTAAAACAAATGTCAAGCCCTAAATAGAATAATAATAATTATCAAATAACTATAATAAAATAGGCCTAAATATCTCGTTGTTCCATGACCTGAATAAAGTTCACCATCATGAGTTCATCCAGCTTCAAGCCCATACTCAAAGTAGTAGAGGTTTGGGAATAGTCAGATATAATCTTCTGTATGAATTCATGCATTGCTTCCTGGATCTTCTTAGCTCGAGACCTCGTGATTGGACCTTCTGGAACATGCACGTTGGTGGTCTGTTCGTGTCCATTATAGGCTGCATCCTGGGCCTCATCATTCCCTCTTTCCTCTAAAGGATTCGACCTCAAATCTGCGTGACAATGTATCAACAACCACATTATCCTTACCTTGCATTTATCGAATGACATAAGGAAAGGTTTCCACGAACTCCATCCATTTGGCATTCCATTTGTTAAGCTTTCCTTGACCTTTGATATGTCGCAGAGATTAATGGTCAGTGTGAATCACAAACTCCTTTGTCCAGAGGTAATGATGCCAAGTTTCCAGTGCTCTAACTAGAGTATAAAACTTCTTGTCGTAGGTCGGGTACTGTAGCGCCGCGCCATTTAGCTTTTCACTGAAGAAAGCTATTGGACGTCGTTCCTGTATAAGGACTGCTCCAATACCAACACCTGAAACATCACACTCAATCTCGAAAGTTTAGTTAAAGTTAGGTAAGGCTAAAACAGACGTAGAAGATAAACAACCATTAAGGAGTTTAAAGGCACTTTCTTGTTCCTCCCTTCAATGAAAACCAACATTTTTCTTTATGACTTCAGTAAGTGGTGTAGTAATAGTGCTAAAGTCTTTTACAAACCTCCTATAGAAACTGGCTAGTCCATGGAAACTCCTAACCCCAGTGATGCTCTTAGGTGTAGGCCACTCACGAATGGCCATAACCTTGTCCGCATCGACCTCAATGCCTTGAAAACTAATGACATACCCCATAAATATCACTTTTTCCATGCAAAAGTCACATTTTTTTAGATTAGCATACAAAAATTACTTCCTCAAAACATCAAACACAGAGCGCACATGTCCTACATGCTCATCTAAATTATTACTATACAATAAAATATCATCAAAATATACAACGATAAATTTTCCCAAAAAAGCACGTAAGTTATGATTCATTAGACGCATAAAAGTGTTGGGGCATTTGTAAGCCCAAATGGCATTACAAGCCACTCATATAGTCCATATTTTATTTTAAAACCAGTCTTCCATTCATCCCATTCCCCCATCCTAATCTGATGATACTCACTTTTAAGGTCAATTTTAGAAAAAATACAAGACCTATATAATTCATCCAACATATCATTTAATATAGGGATAGGGTGGTGATACTTTACATTGATATTGTTGATTGCTCGATAATCTATGCACATTCTCCATGTGTCATCTTTCTTTTGTACTCATTGTTGGGGTCAAATCAGGGAGGCGCAGCGGAAGAAACGTTGTTCAGGCAAAATCGTAGTTTAAAATTTTTAAACTTACGAATAAATTATTCATTATAAAATATTAATAATTCATTCATATTTAACCTAAACTTATTTATTCGATATCATATAATGACATAAATAATATAGAAATATCCCGAAACGTTTGCGAAAATGTTTTTCCGTAAATTAGCATAAAACGCGTTTACGACCTAACCGACCGACCAATGTGTGGGACACAGGAACTGGACGACGCATGCTGTCCCGGGCTCGTGGCCCGGTTGGGAGTACGGAGTAGCCCGCGGGGGACTGAACCGGAGAATAATAGAGTCGCCACCCGGTGTGACCGGGAAAATAAGATTTAAGGCCGCACTCACCCCTCGCAAAGGAAGACCTCAAACCGTTGGGTTCAGAATGGTCCCTTACTTATGTCACTTGTAATGAAAGGATTTATGTAATAATTTAATCAAGTTTAAGTAACATTTATTTCCAAGAGTATCATGCTTCTAAATTCACATGTATAAGATAAAACTTACACCTAAATTTACATATATTTCACATCTAAGATTGCATGCTTGAAAGTACATAAAAGTAGCAACGAACATACAACTTCATTGGCATATTATATTCACGAAAAACACAAGCATACACACTAACCACACAAGCACACATGTGAGCACTTTTCCAAGTGGTACGTGGAATTGTATCCCAAGTACAGACCGCACTACCGTCCATTCGGAATCGGCTACGGAATTTATGTCTGGGTTTCCATCCGATATACCACAAGAAATAATACTCAAATGCTATCATGACATGGATATATGAATTGTAATACGATACATTGAGTCAATTTTTAAAACGGAAAACCAACAAGTAACCCGATACGTTGAATTGTAATACGATACGTTGAGTACATAAAATCCCCGCAAGGCCAAGGGGCTTGCGGGGATTTTGGGCCGAGGTTAGGTGATTTGTGAGTGTTTTGGGCCGGGAATAATTTTTAAAACGGAAAACCAACAAGTAACCCGAAGCTAAACCAGTGAACTTAATCCGAATATGAGTCAATTTTTGACTCCTCCCTTCCGACGTCCGTTTCACGCGGCTCCCGCGACTTAAAAGGTAGTGCCTCCAACTGAGACTCATCATCGGGTTTCACATGCAAAAATGCAAATCCTACAGTCGCCCCCACTTTGATGGGAATTATGCAGTGTGTGACTTTAAACAATCCTATCAAAGTTATGCAATGCATTTTCACTTACCTGGCTCGTCTGCTGCCTCGAGTTGAGTTTGTGCTGCAGTGGACCTCGATCCTGGGACGCATCCCGATAACTGCAACTGACAATGGGGGCACCTCGACCCTGGGCACCTCGACCCAATACCGCTAACAATAGGGACCTCGCCCTCAATATGATGATGTAGTGGGCACCTCGACCCTGGGACGTATCCCGGAACTACAACCGACAATGAGGGCACCTCGACCCAACACCACTGAAAATAGGGACATCGCCATCAAATTGATGATGTAGTGGGCACCTCGACCTTGGGATGCATCCCGGAACTACAACCGACAACGGGGCACCTCGACCCCAACATCACTGACAATAGGGACCTCGCCCTCAAACTGATGATGTAGTGGGCACCTCGACCCTGAGACGCATCCCGGAACTACAACCGACAACGGGGCACCTCGACCCAACACCGCTGACACTAAGGACCTCGCCCTCAAACTGATGATGATGTGGGGCTTCGCCCCCAAGCCGATACGGGCCTCGCCGCCTGGGACTTATCCCCAAAACTTAAACTGCGCTGACGCTGTTTGGCTCATCTCTATCGCTTTCTCTTTTCTTCGAACCTGCGAACACAAAACAAAAACAAACACGGAAAGAATGCAATGTTACGTGTATGCATGAATGATTTTCCTACTCCGTTGGGTTAGGTCTTCTGCCAATTCCCTTGGTGACCGCTCGGTCCTTTCTCCCTCAGGCAAAGTACTATTTCAATCTGTCCACGTTGATCGGCTCGGTGAACTCGTTTCCTTCCAAGTCTGATAGCCTCACTGATTCATTTCCCATTACCTTCTTCACTATGTAAGGTCCTTCCCAGTTAGGTCTGAATTTTCCTCTCGGATCTGTCGTCGACGGCCTCGACTGCTTAAGTACCAAATCACCCTTTTTGATCTTGGTGGGGCGTACTTTCTTGTTGAATGCTCGGGCTAGTCTCTTCTGATACAACTGCATGTGATACAAAGACTTCGTTCTCTTCTCATCCAATAGTGCTAACTGATCAAACCTCTGTACGGCCCACTCCTGTTCTGGTAATTCTGCCTCTGCTAATACCCTCATGGACTGTATTTCCACTTCTACTGGCAATACTGCTTCCATTCCATAGACCAAAGAGTAAGGTGTGGCCCATGTTGCTGTTCTTACTGATGTTCTGTACCCCACAAAGCATACGGTAATTTCTCGGCCCAATCTCTGCAATTTTCTGTCATCTTGGCTAAAATCGTCTTTATAGTCTTGTTGGCTGCCTCAACTGCCTCATTTTCCTGCGGCCTGTACGGTGATGACTTGTGGTGGCCTATCTCATACCTCTGTAACATTGCCTTCGTCTCTCCTTGAAACTGAACTTTGTTGTCTGTCACTACATGATGCGGCATACCATACCGACAAATGAGGTTCCGAGCTATAAACTTTGCCATCTGTTTTGCTGTAACATTACGGAATGATTCGGTTTCCACCCACTTCGAGAAGTAATCTACGGCCACTACTATGAAGCGATGCCCATTCGATGCATTTGGTTGAATTTCTCCAATCATATCAATTCCCCATGCTGAGAAAGGCCACGACTCTGACAACCCGTGTAATTATGTGTGTGGTAAGTGATTCAATTTACCGTGTGCTTGACAGTCATGACAGTGCTTTACCATCTTCGCGCAGTCTGTTTCCATGGTTGACCAATAAAAACCTTGTCTCACTATCTTGCGGGACAGATTCAACCCGTTCATGTGCGGACCACATACCCTGGCGTGTATTTCTTCCATTACATGCTGAGTTTCTTCTTTTCTCAAACACTTCAAATGAATACCATTTGCTTGCCTCTTGTACAGTTCCCCTTTCAAAGTCACATACTGGGAAGCTAACTTCTGAACGGTTATTCTGTCTTTTCTGCCTGCCCTTTCCGGGAGTTCACCATGTTCCAGATATCTCTGAATGTCATAATACCAAGGTTTACCATCGTCGACCTCAACTTCCAGAATTCTTTCTGTCTCATAAACAAGCCTGCTTGCTGTTGTCAGTATCAACGGTCTCATCACTAACTTTTCTGGATTTTCCCAAGTTGCTGCAAGTGTAGCCAATGCATCTGCCATTTGATTCTCTTCTCTCGGTAAATGCTGAAACTTACACTCGGGGATAACCTGTGCCAACTTTCTGAGGTAAAAAAGGTAAGGTTTCAACTGTTCTTCTTTCAATTCTCATTCTCCTCGCATCTGCTGGACTACCAACATAGAATCTCTGTACTTCCACACTCCCGGCCTTCAAGGCTATCAATGCTGTCAAACTAAAAGCACATGCTTCATACTCGGCCATGTTATTAGTCACTCTGAATGTCAACCTCTTGGCCAAAGGAAAAGTCTCTCCCTCGGGGGTTACTACCATGATCCCAATTCCGGCTCCCTTGTAATTCACTGCTCCGTCAAAGTACATCTTCCATCTCTGAACTGTTATTGCTTGGATCTCTTCGTCTGGAAATTCAACCTTATTCTGATCCCCCTCAACAGGTTGCAATGCTAGAAACTCTGCTACTGCTCGCCCTTTGATCACTTTGGAGGTGAGATACTCAATGTCAAACTCTGTCAGCAATACCAACCATCTGCCCAATTTTCCCACTAGTGAAGGCACCGAATGAAGATACTTCAGAGGATTTTCCTTTGCCACTACCTGGATCTTGTATGACTGGAAATAATGCCATAATTTTCTGGAAGCCCATACCACTGCAAGACAGATCTTCTCAACTTCCTGATATCGAGCCTCATACGGGAGCATCTTCTTACTCAAATAATAGACTACATGTTCTACCCCTGTCTCATCATCCTGTACCATCATTGCCCCCAGTGCTTCTGATTCTATAGCCAAATACAATACCAAAGGTCTGCCCAGTCTCGGAGGTTTCAATACATGAGGCTTTACCAAGTACTCTCTGATTTTGTCGAAGGCTGTCTGACACTGTTCATTCCATCTCACTGGCTGATCTTTTCTCAACAGTTTGAAGATAGGCTCACATACTGATGTCAACTTGGCGGTGCAGGCATTTCTGTGATTGCCTTGATCTTTTCGGAGTCTACCTCTATTCCGCCCATTCCCACTGTATGACCAAGCAATTTCCCTGATGTCATCCCAAACACTCATTTCTTGGGATTAAGCCGCAGGTTGTATCTGTCAACTCTCTGAATGAACCTTTCCAGTGCTTCAATATGCCCAACTCTTGTCTCTGATTTCACCATCATGTCATCCACATACACCTCAATCTCTTTATGCATCAAGTCATGGAAAAGTGTAGTGGCCATTCGTTGATAAGTAGCTCCTGCATTCTTGAGCCCAAACGGCATTACCTTGTAACAATAAGTACCCCACTCAGTAACAAATGCAGTCTTGTGTTTGTCTTTCTCAGCCATGAGAACCTGATTGTAACCTGAAAATCCATCTGCAAATGAATACATAGCAGATAAAGCCGCACTATCAACCAGAACATCTATATGCGGCAGAGGAAAATCATCTTTCGGACAAGCCTTGTTTAGATCTCTGTAGTCTACACATATTCTGACCTTCCCATCTTTCTTTGGCACCGGTACTATATTAGCCAACCACTCAGGATACTTTACTACTTCCAGGAACCCCACATCTATCTGTTTCTTAACTTCCTCTCTGACTTTCTCAGCCCATTCTGGTCTCATTCGTCGGAGTTTCTATTTTACTGGCCTCATATTCGGATAAGTTGGTATTGTGTGTTGGGCAATGTTTTTGTCTACCCCAGGCATGTCCTCATAGGACCAAGCAAACACTTTGGCATATCTGACCAACACTTCTTCTAGTTTCTCCCTCTCTTCAGAGGTAACTTCACTTGCAATCAGAATTTCTTTGGGGTTCTCAAGCGTACCCAAGTTAAATGCAGTAGTTCTGGCCGAACTGATATCAAATATGCTTGATTCGTGCAGAGTAAATGGAAATGACTCAGGCAAGTAAGCAAAAGAAATGTCTTTATTATTGGATAATGCGGAAGTACATTCAAACAAATCAGGAAGGTAAATGTCTTCATCATCTATAGACACTTCTTCCTCTGCAATCAGGTCTTCCTCAGGCTTTTCGTCCTCTCCCAGAGTCAGGCTCTCCAACTTCATTAGTTCTTCCTCCCAATTCTCTTCTTATTTCTTCACAATTTCTTCAACTATCAGCTTCTTACCCAACATATCCTGGAAGATCTCAAACCCAGGTACCACAATTCCATTAACTTCCACAGTTTCATGCTCCCCTTGATATCTTGAAGCTTTCACAAAACACTCCATCAGTTTCAGGCCCTTTTTCTTGACCTTCATTTTTTCTTCATCAGATTTATACCCCAAACCTTTCCGAGTAGTCTGTCATCTGAAATCTGGCAATCTTGAACCTTCACCCGGTTCAAACTTCATTTTTTTCATGATCCTAGTAGCTGAAACCTGAAACCTCGCGAAAGGTTGTATCTCCAAGGCAGCCACGGCATTATCTACCTCAGCCCGGATAGTAACAACTTCTCCCTCATACGGGAACTTGATCATCTGATGTAAAGTGGAAGGCACGCCCCCAAGTTTGTGAAACCAAGGCCTTCCCAACAACAAGGCAAAAGTGGCTGGGATGTCCAGCACTGTAAACTCAACTTCATCTTCAATATGGCCTACCTTGACCATAGCCACAAAAGTACCCTCAACTCCCCTTTTACTGTCATTATAAGCCTTAATAGTCATGCTGGAGGGGTCCAAGTCTGTTGCTTTCATACCCAATCTCGCCAAAATTTTCAGCGGGCACACATTGATGGACGAACCGTCATCCACCATCACACATGAAGTTCTCTTGCCCCTCACCTCGGCCCTGATAAATAGAGGCCTATTATGATTTCTTCCCTCCGCTGGGAGTTCATTCTCAGAAAAAGATATATGCAAAGCTTCTTTCTGAACTGACCCAACAAACATTGCAGGGTTGGCGTCCTCCGGTACCACAATCTTGCTCAAGGCCTCGAGCATGGCCTGCCTATGCCCCCGAGATGAACATAACAGTTCCCAGATACTCACTTGTGCTCTAGTCTTCCTCAATTGCCTCATCACTATATCCCCCTCAGTATTTTCTGCAGTCTCAACCACTTCTCTACCATCTGTCAAAACTTCCTTACCCTTCTCTGCCATATCATTGTAAAAAAGACCACTACGCGTCATTCCCCTTACTTCTTCCTCATCCCTGCTAGACAAATCAAGCCAAAATTTTTTCCCCTGCTTAGTCTCATCTTCACTAGTACTATCCCAGATTCCCAGGCAAAAGGCTTGAGGGTGAAAGGATATTAGGACAAGGTCTTCTGGGAGGCCAGAATTGATCATATAGGATGGTGGTGGTACGGCACGGTAGTTGGGTAAGGGGTTTCTGTGTGTGTCAGGTTGTTCTGTTTCTGGGTCAGGTATTTTCTTGGAGTCTATCAGGTCTTGGATTTCATGGCGGAGTCGGGCGCAATTGTCAGTGTCATGGCCCTTTTGTTGGTGAAAGTGACAGTAAAGGCTTAGGTTATAATGTGATGGTGGGGGATTGGGTAATGGTTTGGCTTCCAAGGGTTTTAAGAGCCCTTGCCTCTTCAATTTCTCTAGCACCTTGGACAGGGGCTTTCCCAAGTTGGAAAATCTCCGGTTCCGGATAGCGGCAATCTCAGCAAAAACATGATTAATTCCCAATGTCCCTCCAACATGCCTCCTACTTAAGCCATAAAACTTCCTGTTTTCCGCCTCTTCGTCTTCAATGTCCATGACAGTCTCCCTCAACTGCCGAAATTCTGAAATCATGGAGGTCATCCTCCTCAACTTGCTGTAAATGGAGGGTCCGGTGCCCTTGATAATCATCTTAATCTGATCCTTCTCCGAAGGCCTAGTCTGCATCTTCAAAAACTGACCCCTCCATCGGTCCACATACTCCTTAAAACTCTCCTCCGATTTCTGCTTAACATTCTCCAGATCACGGAGTGACAGATCGATCTCTAGGTCAGTGACATACTGCTTCAGGAAAGCATCAGCCAACTCCCTCCAATCTTCCTTCACATTCTTCTCCAAACTGTGGTACCACACCACGGGAGCTCCCTCGAGCGACATTCCAAACATTTTCTGCACTTGGCACTAAGATAAGCCAACTGAACTCATGACTGATACAAACTGTCGGGGATGCACCCTTGGATCCCCATTCCCGTTAAACTTGGCCATATCAGGCATCTTGAACTGTGCCGGCAATTGTTCCTCGAAAATCAGTGTGTCATAATCCAGCAAAACCTCATTCTTACCCCTCATCTTGCGGGTAACTGACTCAACCTGATCCCGGAGCTTCTGTAACTCTGTCTGAGACCCAGATACTCTGCCTGCTCCATACTCTGCCATATCATCATCAAAAGTGAGGATATCATCCCCCAATCTGTTCGGAGGTTCCTCTTGCCTCACATCCCCAGAACCACCCCCAGCACGAGACCCGTCTATACCAGCCACAGCAGTAGTCAAAGTATGCAACTGTTCAGTGATCTTGGTGAGATCGTTCTCTAACTGATCCATACGGGATACTTCGTTACCGGATTCACTCATGACTGTTACTGTTCTTTTAATGAGCCTTGTCCCTTCTCTAACCCAAACGGTATCTATGATGTCTTTTTGAGACATAGAGGGTGTTAACATGATGTATGTATGAGGTGCATGAGATGCATGTAACATATATAACATACTAAATTAATTAAAATTTTCGAACAAATCGGCCCGTTATCATTTTAGAAGCTTTCGAGCTAATTGTCATAAGAGTGAACTCATCCCAGTTTAAATGGCCCAACGAGTTCACATCTCATGACAATTAGCCCAACTAAATCCAAATGGTAATGTTTCGAACACAAGCACAATGTGGCCCATCAACACTTAGAAGCCTTTGGCCCAATCGTCATAAAATACGTTCTTGTCCCAGTTTAAATGGCCCAACAAGCCCATATCCCATGACAAATGGTCCAAATGGATCCAAACGACGATGTTCCCAAACACAAGCATAAAAGAAAGATAATGCAAACAAAAAGTAATAATTTCTACAGAATGGTCCATCAACATTTCAGAAGCTTTGGGCCTAATTGTCATAAGGTATGAACTCGCCCCAGTTTAAATGGCCCAGCAAGTTCGCATTTCTGACAGTAGTCCAACTGCATCCAAATGAGGATGGTCCACAAGCACATACTCAAGGAAATAATTGTTACTTTAACCATACAACCCCGGTCTATGGGTGGGTTTGCAAGAGTGTAGTCAAAGGCTCTCACCGGCGAAGGATGGCCCACAACTAGGTCTCCCCAATCAAGGGTTCGAGCGACCAAGTGAGCGCACCCTTTTTTATACACTAAGGTACGTGCCAATGAGCTATGGTGTGTGACTGCCTGTTAAATGGATTTCCCGTTGTAGATTCCCCAGAGGGAGGGTGGAGCGAGGCTCTCTTAATTACCCAAGCCTCTTAGGCTCTTATCGCTTGTGATAGGAATAAACAACGAGTCCTCCAAATTAGTCCATCACAATAGGCTACGGGTAGATGGCTATATAGGTGCCTTCACAGCTTTTCCTTCTAGAAAGGTAGTGAATGAAGGAAGACACCAAACCATTACCTAGCCTCAAAATGCCTTTGATTAAACCCCCATTTTATCCACTAGACACGGTCAATTAGAACATAAATCCAAACATTACAAGATAATATTTCGGGGCCGATTCTCTATCCCCAGTGGAGTCGCCAGACTGTGGGACACAGGAACTGGACGACGCATGCTGTCCCAGGCTCGCGGCCCGGTTGGGAGTACGGACTAGCCCACGGGGGACTAAACTGGAGAATAATGGAGTCGCCACCCGGTGTGAACCTGGAAAATGAGATTTAAGGCCGCACTCACCCCTCGCAAGGGAAGACCTCAAACCGTTGGGTTCGGACTGGTCCCTTACTTATGTCACTTGTAATGAAAGGATTTATGTAATAATTTAATCAAGTTTAAGTAACACTTATTTCCAAGAGTATCATGCTTCTAAATTCACATGTACAAGATAAAACTTACACCTAAATTTACATATATTTCACATCTAAGATTGCATGCTTGAAAGTACATAAAGTAGAGCAACGAACATACAACTTCATTGGCATATTATATTCACGAAAAACACAAGCACACACACTAACGACACAAGCACACATGTGAGCACTTTTCCAAGTGGTACGTGGAATTGTATCCCAAGTACAGACCGCACTACCGTCCATTCAGAATCGGCTACGGAATTTATGTCTGGGTTTCCGTCCGATATACCACAAGAAATAATACTCAAATGCTATCATGACATGGATATATGAATTGTCATACGATACGTTGAGCCAAGACGAAGGTAAATGATGCAACCAATGGGATAAACATGCTTTTCACTATGATGCGTACAAATATAAGAATGACTATATGGGATTTCATAATACATGCATGAATGGTATAGTTGGCTTTATGTGAGAGTTGTAAGTGTGTGCGTGAGTGCAAGGTGGCTTTATGGCGTGAGGAGTTGTGCTTATAGTAAGCGGGTTAATGGCAGGCGAATTGCGTGAATTGTTTGAGTGTGTGGGGACTGTTTGTATTTCAGGGCGTGAAGGCAATTGTAGGGAATTAGCGATAGTCAGTGGGTGAGTATTAGGTTAGTGTACTGGGTTGTATATGCGTGAGTGAATGGCAGTGTGTGCGTGAGTGAATGGGACGTGAGCGTGGGTGTTGTGGCATGCAGGTCTGGGTGGCAGTTTGTGGATTGACTATGCGTGCGTTGATGTGGCTAATGGCCTGAGGCCAAGGGCATGTGTGTAGATTGCTTGCGCAGGGGACGTGTGGAGGGTGCAAGTGTATGTACGTGAAGATGTGTGGCTATTGGCTGGTAATAGGCTGAAGCAAAGGCTGAGAATATGGGTACACCAATGACAATAGGTCGAGCCAAGACAGGGATAGACGATGCAATTAATAGATGAAAGACACGGCAAATATCGTGGTAAATGTAGCCTTTTAGGCTTTTCTTCCCCCAAATGGAGAACCTTTTAATCCAACACAATAAGCACATGCGCCTTTCGTTACGATGAGTACAAAGATAAAGATAACTATATGAAATTTAGTATGTCTGATTGAACATATCTTGTATTCAACCGAACACACATCAACTGGCGCGGCAAAGCATCGTGGTAAATGATTTTAACCCCTCCAAATAGGGGACCTTTCATCGCACTTACTAAGCCCATGCGCTCGATTGAATCATGCATGCAAAGAATTAAAAAACAATAATATCAAACTTAGTATGCTCGATTGAACATATCTTGCATTCAACCGAACACACATCAACCGGTGCGGCAAGGCGTCGTGGTAAAGGGTTTTAACCCCTCCAAATAGGGGACCTTTTATCGCACTTACTAAGCCCATGCGCTCGATTGCATCATGCATACAAAGAATTAAAAAAAATAATATCAAACTTAGTATGCCCGATTGAACATATCTTGCATTCAACCGAACACACATCAACCGGCGCGGCAAAGCATCGTGGTAAAGGATTTTAACCCCTCCAAATAGGGGACCTTTCATCGCACTTACTAAGCCCATGCGCTCGATTGAATCATGCATAAACAAGTAACATGCAGAATTCAAATGACGAAAAATAAATAAACCAAAACAACATAAAACAAAATAGGGTGCCGTTTACTCAAGCGGTACGTGGAGTTGTATCCCGAGTACAGATCATATTATCGTCCATTCGGAATCGGCTATGAAATTTATGTCTGGGTTTCTATCCGATATACCGCGAGAGTTGACACATCTTTTATTTTATTCCAAGTCCACAACATACAATATTTCATGATACATGCATATTTATCTACTCAAGGGCCACAACATGCATTTTAGCAT
Source organism: Zanthoxylum bungeanum (assembly GCA_019454045.1). Classification (NCBI taxonomy): domain Eukaryota; kingdom Viridiplantae; phylum Streptophyta; class Magnoliopsida; order Sapindales; family Rutaceae; genus Zanthoxylum; species Zanthoxylum bungeanum. Next base: position 53,261 of record SKCR01049224.1, read on the forward strand.
AACAATCATGCGAACAATATTCAATAAATAATAAAAATAAAAAAGAAAACGAATGTGGAAAATACCCTCAGGTCTAACCTTTTTTGCCGACTTTCGGACTTGCGTTTCACGGAGATCGGAAGGGTAAAGCTCCTCAACTTCTCTGGTTCACTGGTTTAGCGTCTTCGCTCACTGTTTTGCTGTTTTGCTTGCTGTTTGGTCTCCGTTTTGCTCATGTTTTCTCTGTATTCTGCTCACTGTTTCAGGTCTATTAGTGGACTGTTTTTGCGTTTTTTAGGGGGGTTTGGGTTGCTGTTTTTGCGGTTTTAAGGAGGCTTTGAGTGCAGTTTTTTATGTTATTGCATTAAGGTTTTTAGGGAATGTTTTAAGTGGATTTTGCTGCTGTTTTAGGGGTTAAATTACTGCTGTTTGGGCGTGTAAAACAGTGCAGCTTTTGTGTTCACTGCAGTTCGGTTTTTGGTTGTAATTTTTGGTGATGGAGGGCTGCTGTTTAGGGCTGGTTTCGGTGGATTTAGGAGGATATAAAGGCTTGTTATTTTCGGTTATGGAGGGGTTGAGGAGGGTGATATGTTCGGCTATGGAGTGGAGGTGATGAAAAGAATATTTTTTGTTACTTATTCTTGTGATTGGCGTGAATGGAGAGCTTGGAGAGGGGTTGGAAATTCTTTGCTTCTTTATTTCTTGTGATGGGCGTGAACTAGGAGGAGGGAATGCCTTGGAAAAGTGTGGTTTATATAGAAAAGGGCTAGGGCTTCACCTTGTCTCACAAGGAAGGGATTTGATTTTGTGTTGAGCAAGGAAAGTCAAAGATTGAGGGGGGACAAATTTGGTTTAGATTAGGATGTCAATTAATGTGATTGGTTAGGATTAGGCATTTAATTTGTTAGATTGATTTTAATTAGGCATATCATCTTTTTAATTTAGGTATATAACATATTTGATTTGTTTAAATTAGGCATGATTTTATTTTATGTTTTATTTAATTTGGTAAATGATTTAATTATTATTTTATTTAATCACATTATCTAATTAATATTTAACTTAATATTTGATTTAATTTGGGTGTGTATTAGGGTGAATGGGCGTGTGGGCCTTGGTTGGGGCGTGTGGGCCTTTGGTTGGTGGGTTTGGTTTGTGTGGACAAGGTGTGTGGGCTTGCGGGGTTTTGGGTCAATGCCAAGGGGCTTGCGGGGATTTTGGGCCGAGGTTAGGTGATTTGTGAGTGTTTTGGGCCGGGAATAATTTTTAAAACGGAAAACCAACAAGTAACCCAAAGCTAAACCAGCGAACTTAATCCAAATATGAGTCAATTCTTGACTCCTCCCTTCCGAAGTCCGTTTCCCGCGGCTCTCGCGACTTAAAAGGTAGTGCCTCCAACTGAGACTCATCATCGGGCTTCACATGCAAAAATGCAATGCCTACACAATGCTCATTGGGGACTACCTAGGTCAGCCCCAAAAATATTTGGACAGTTCGTGGGCTACCCGAACAGTGCCCAGTTCTTTGTTTGGGCAGCTGCTACCCGGTAACGCCGTTTTTCGCCGTTTTCGCGTATTTTCACTCCGAAATAATTTTCGATAAATATTTTTCTTGGGAAATTAAAATAAACTAATTTATTCTAATTAATCAATAACTAAAAATTAAATTTTTATCTGAAAAATCAGATTTATCATTAATTACTATAAGACCCCAAAGTTTTACAATTTAATCATTTTGGTCCTTAAATATTTAAATACATATTTAATTGATTCCAAATCAATCCAAAAATAATTTATACATGTCTAAAACATGAAACCATAAATTGCATCATAATCCAGAAAAATTTTCCAGAATTACCGAAACAGCCCAATATTTTTCACTAATTGTAATTTGGCCCAATATGTTCAAAACACATCAAGATCAAATCCAATCAATCTCAAATTTGACATACATGAAATATACATCAAATTATATCATATATATGAAAAGCCCCAAAATTTAAATGGGTTAAGAACCCTAATTTCACAAATTACTAAAATTAGATAATTTACATTAAATTGACAACAACACTTTAATCATCCAATTACCACACCAATCAAGTCTCACCATCATGAAATAACTCAAGAACAATTCTACGTCATTTATGAATGGCTAAGCAAATCTAGAATGACAACATCACCATCAAATGATTTAAAGTATGCTAATGAACTAATTTCATGCAAACTTTAATTATCATACATGCTCATCTTTCAAACAAGTTTAAAACCATTAAATCACAAACTAAAAGAGTAGAGACAACATCGTTTTCCAACTTTGCTAAGCATGATAGAAATAAACATCGTTTTACACTTTTGTAGAGGCAACACATGTTGAAGCTAAGCATGATAGCAATAATTTCTTAGTTGGAAAGTTTAAGAAAAACTTACTAAATCCAAGTATGTTTCAAGCTTTTCTTATTGTTTTCCAACTTTGCTCTCAACTCTCTTTGTTATATTTTTGGTAACTTGTTGTTAGTGATGGAAATGAAAAACAAAATAATTTTGTTAAAAAATTTACAACATGGCCGAAATTTACAAATAAATAAAATAATAATTATTTCAATTTGTATTATTTCTATTAGTCCACCTTTTGGAAAATTAAAGTTAACACTTTAACTTTAATAAAGCAAATCAAAATTTGTTCCAATGGAAACTTGCCATAATAAAGCATAAATCATTATTTTAAATATTTGTAATATTAATTAATTAATTATTTATTTAACAATTAAATAATTAAATAAAAAATATAAATATCTCAAATATATGTATTATATTTACATTAAATATCTCAAATACATATATTAATGATATATGTAAAATATCATAATTTGTGTTTAATTAATGTGTATTTAATAATATCAAATATTAAATACAAATACACATAAATTCGGGAATGACCCGTTAGGTCCCGATTGCATGTATTTTTCGTTTAACCATTAAATGAGTTATAAATAATCAGTATTATTCATAACAATTGCCCTAGTGCTCTACGAGTATATTTTATTAGTGAGACTCCCTAGATTCGGGCATATCCATCACGAAATCCAATTTTGTGTCCATAATTCACCCACCCGTAAATTATGACGACCACGGATAAACTCGCTGAATCATACAGGTCGAGGTCACTGCATACTTATAATCTCTCCGTTACAGATATCCGGATTATCCTAGAGATATAGATATAAACGTCAAATCTCTATAGGAATAATCATGTCGACGTATCTATTAGCAATCTCTAAATAACATTCGGAACTCACTTCCGAAGTATACTATGGCCATAGATTTAACAGATTGCTAATCACATGATGGACTACATATGCTATGTACACAGAACTGACAGATCCTTTCTTGATACACACAGGTAGACCCGGCCCCGGTTCCAGTTCGGAACCGAAACCGAACCGGAACCGTGACCGACCGGTTCGGTTGGGGTTCGACCCCAACTCAAACCGATCGGAACCGGTGGAACCTTACTGTTCCATCGGTTTGACGGTTCCGGTTGGAACCGTAGGGTTCCAACAGGAACCCTCCCCAACGGCTAGTAGCCGTTGGCTCCCTGCCCAAATATGCAAAAAAAAAAAAATTATAAAAAATTTATAAATTAAAATCTAAATTACTAATATATCCCTAATAACAGTAATAAAACGGTTATATTTAAGGGCATTTTTGGTATCAAAAAAATTCTAAAACTCTATAAATATGATTCATTTTTCATTATTTCAACACACCAAATTCTAAACTCTCTCATTTTCTATAATTCTCTTATTCTCAATCTCAATTCAATACAATTCTCTTATAATCTTATTCTCAATCTCAATTCAATTAGTTGTTAATTTGTTATCATTCGCAAATCGCAATTATTCAATTTTCTTAGTTTTCTTCCTAATTTCTCAAACAAAAAATGGCAAGCTCATCTGAGAATATAATGTCAAATATGCCAACCCAAGAGAGCGGCACTAGTGTCGCTGCACAATCACAGAGAAGAGAAGTTAAGGCTCGGTCTTCGGATATTTTCAAAATTCATTTTCATTTGGAACGCTTAGAAGATGATTCACAACGAGTAATTTGCACCTATTGTGGGGTTACCTATAAATTTTCTGGTGGATACGGCAATATGATCAAGCATATGGAAAAACATCATCCGGTTGAACTTGGCATTGATACGACGCAAACTCAAATGGCCAGGTACGCATCATCTAGTAGAGGTACGAGTGCTATAGATTTATTTAAATATTCTGATGCAAAAAATAGAGAAGAATTTGGGAAATTAACTTGTATGGCACATCTTTCTTTAAGCTTTGGTGAAAAACTTCATTTTACTAATTACGTGCATAATGCTTTAAACCTTTCTGCATGTAGAATGACTCGAAACACACAAAATGTCATATTTTTAAATTATATAAAGATGGTAAAATTATTTTAAATGAAATATTTAAAGAGATGAAAGGTCGTATTTCTATATGTTCTGATATTTGGAGTGACCATTGGCAAAAACATTCATACATGGGTGTGACTTGTCATTGGATTGATGCATCATTTACCATGCAAAAACGACTTATTACATTTAGAGTTTTTGATGACCAACATACTGCACATAATATTTATAGAATGATAAAGGTAATTTTTGATGAATATGGTTTACTGCACAAAATTTTAACAATTGGATTTGATAATGCATCTGCAAATACTGCATCCATCAATTTTTTAAAATCCTTATGTCAACCAAATTTAGGGGGTTAATTTTTCATATTCGTTGTACATGTCATATCCTTAACTTATGTGTTCAAGACGGTCTAAAATTATTATCACATTTCCTTGATCCAATTAAAACGGCACTTAACTGTATTTGGTCATATTCTCAAGTTAGGAGAGAATGGATGAAGTTTTGTAAAATAAATGGTATTAAACCGATTAAATTTTCAAGAGATGTTCCAACACGTTGGAATTCAACTTATTTTCTTTTATGTCAAGCATTTCAATACAAAGATGCATTATGTAGTTTTTTTTCTCAACATGTTCAAAATATCACACTTTATCCTAGTCAATGGGATATTTGTGAAAACAATTTAGATATTTTAAAAGTTTTTAATGATGCTACTTTAATTTTTCGTGGTGTTTATTATCCTACATCACATTTATTTGTTCTTGAAAGTTTGAATATTGTCGGTACTTTGGATGAACATGCTGAAAGTAGCGATCCTAATGATTATGTTTTGTTCGAAGCCATTACTGCTATGAAGGTAAAATGGTTGCATTATTTTAGAGAAATTCCTTTACTTTATTTTATTGCTGCTGTTTTTGATCCTAGATTTAAATTAGAAGGTTTGAATGGTGCTTTACAAGCTTACTATGGTTATTTAGGAATATTAGCTGAAATTGATATTACAAGAATAATGACAAAATTAAGAAATGATTTAATTGATTTATTTAATGATTATATTGTAAGATATAACTTAGGAACATTAGGTGAATCTAGTACTAGCGAATCGGCAATTCAAAAAGACTTAGCGTAGGAGATCGTTGGTTATTACAACGAAATAAAAAAGCTAGGGATACGACAACTAATAACCCCGAATTTGATAATTATTTATCTACAAATTTCGAGTTTTCTACTGAAAGTTTAGTTAGTAAAAATTTTAAAATCCTTGAATGGTGGAACCGACATCAAAATATATATCATGTTTTATCAATTATTGCTAAAAATATATTGGCAGCACCTATTTCCACCGTTGCGGTTGAGCAAGCCTTCAGCTTGGGAGGCAATATATTGGAAGCTAGGCGATCTTCATTACATCCAAGTACTGTAGAAGCAACAGCTTGTGTGGATGATTGGACTCGAGCTGATCTGAGACAACAAGAAGATGCCCCTGATGATTTTGAAGATTTGTTCGATAATGCATCTGCAAGTGCAACAACAAGTGCAAGCGGAACCGGAGCCGAATGATCAACTGATAATGATGATTGATAATTGTAAAATTATAATTTACAAGGGGATATGTCTTAAAATTGTAATGGAACTACGTGAGCTTTGATTCCTCTCACCCTTGGAGGATATGTAGGCAACTTAAATTTTTAAAAATTAAGCTCAAGCTCTTCAATGTAATAATTTTATTTATTTATAAAATTAATCTCATGTATTTTAATTCATTTTAAAAATTTTAAAAAAAAAAATTGGAACCGAACCGGTCAGGTCCGGTTCCACGAAACAGGCCGATTCGGTTCGGTTCCTAACCGGAACCGAACCGCCGGCCGGGTCTACACACGGGATATCATGAGCATGAGTCCACACCCAACGAACAGGTAAATGTCTGATCTAAATAGTTCAGTGACGTGACTGCCATCTAAGTGTGGAGGATAACTTATATATCCACAGTGGTATCTTTGTAGGTTTCTAAGGACAATCCCAAGATCATTTAAGCATAAGCATGTGTGAATACTCAAAGGAATATAGCGGAAATTATACTCACATTGAACAGATAAGTGGATGTAGGAAAGTTCAAAAATTTCCACTTTGTGAAGTGCCCCAAGATCTTCTTTGATTGTATGTTGATCTCCAAGGTTGATGAATGAATTCCAAACTCAAGGGATGTTTCCCTATCACCTTTGAATGACTCCTTTTGTGTGCTAGCACTTGGAAAATTTGCAACAAATTTTCCCTCTTGTTCTTGGAAAGTCACGGTAATGAGAGAATATGGAGAGCAGAGAGCTTTTCAATTTTGTGTTTTGTTTTTCTATAAAAGCTTATACCAAAAAATCTCTCAAATTTGGTATATGCTTTTCCAAAAAGCTAAAGCAAATTTTGGAGGGAAAATTACATTTATTGTTCCCAACCACTCCCATCACTCAATTTTGACACTTGATGGACAAGTGATGTAAGTTATGATGTGACTTGTGGGCCCCACTTTAATTCAAAATCTGAGTGGGCCCGCAAACACATTCGGGGCTCGGGTTCGTTAATTCTGAATTAAAGAATTTTCCAATGCGACTTAATTAAATCAATTTAATTAAATAATTATGCCTAGCAAAATTACTATTGAATTCCCTCGCGAAATTATTTCTAAATTAATTCGTTCGCTCAAATTAAAATCCAATTTTAATTCCGTTATGAAATCTAATTTCATTTAATATATCGAATATATTATTTAATCGATTAATTCTAAATTAACTGTTCTCTCTCTTCTAATCAAATTTTATCCCAGATAAATTCTCGTTGTAATTAATCCCAAATTAATTTTTTTCGAGTCATACGTCATCGGTGAATCTTCGGGAAGTGACCCATGAGATCCCTGGATATGTTGGCAGTAAATCCGGTCGTCAGACTATCCGAACATGTGCATACCCGGTACCACATTCTTACCGATTTACAAGACATGGTTGGCTTCTAACAAAGTGTCGTGCCTACCCAATTCTCCAGAAATATTCTTTAAGGAATATATAATCTATAACATACGTAGTATACATAGTATTTCGTATTGTGATCCAGTATCAGATGTCACATGCAAGGCCTGTGACTGGAATAGTGTCTGCCCCGTATGAAGCATATATCGGATCACAAGCAACTAGTCTCTATAATCGGATAATCATGACCTTGTCATATTATCCCGATAGTTGCAACATAATAGAGAACCGGTATGTATCCATGCGTGATCATCATCTCCAAATGACTGAAGTGATACTTATGTCTTGACATCACACCCAATACACTATGATTCTCAATAAACCCATAAGAGGCGTACACAGAACCTGTTAAAGTCCCGGACGACCAAATCCAAAGCGTATTGATTGTCGCAAGTATTAGCGATGCAAGTCTTAGGTTAAGACCAAATACACCTACTCTGAATCGGATTCCCATAGACACATAGTCATACTACCAATGGGATTCTGAGGGGTCTATCCAGAGCGAAGCTGTTTCCGTACCATCAGCAAAGCCAACCTCCTATCACACTTGTATAAGTATCCAATACTTAAATATATGAGAACTATGTTGTTACGCTTCCATAACACACAAGTGTAATACTAGTCTATTCCGCATTATCGATGTCCAGTCTCGATAATACTACGACTAGGGATATTTAATTATTAAACCTTCGTGGATTAATATTGTCTTATATCTTATTAATCCGGTACTAATCATATGGACTTTTATCATTTATATATCTTGGTAATCTAATTACAAATGATAAAAGAGCAATTTCCTTTGTCACATAGTTTATTTGTACAACAACACCATGTTCTGTACAAATACTGATGCTATGGGTCATAATTGTCCAACAATCTCCCACTGGCCCTATAGCCAATCACTCAAGTGTCCTACACATGAACTATGTACTGGTCGCTCAAACTTCAGCTGAGAAACAGCTTTCATCAGCGGATTTCCCTTGTTATCATCTGATGCATTTTTATTCGATCATCACATCGCCACGATGTATGATTCGACGAATCAGATGAAATATTCGAAGTATATATTAGGATCGTTGATGAGACCGTAATTCTTTAGCCTGTGTTGTAGCCCAGCTCAGCTGCTAACAGAACTATACCTAATCCAATTAGGATTATATAGATCCAAAATTGTTTTTTTTGCTGCCTCAGCTGCAGCAATGTTCCACTTTTTTTATTTATTCGGCAACAGTATCTTGCTTGGAAGATTTCCAGCTCACTGTTTCGTTATTCAAACTATGTAGTACCCTTATTGCGACTTACAGTCATTTTTGTCGGTTTGGAAACTTACAACGGTGAACCCAGTCACTTCAAGTTCTCATTCTCCATGACTTAAGAAGGCATCCTTAGTTCGTCTAAGATATTTAAGGATGTTCTTAACATCAATCCAGTGACCATCAACTGGATTGGCCTGATTGTGACTCCATATGCTCAAAACATATGAGACACCGGGTCGCGTATATATTTTTAATGTACGAGTTCTCGGAGAGGGTCAACAACTTTTAGATCTATCCCAGTAGATCCTTATTCCTAGAATAAAGGTTGCATCTCCCAAGTATTCCATGGAGAATTTTAATGAAAGTCAAGCTTCCACCGATTGTATTATGGGAATGTCATTTCCAATAAATGATATGTCATCATTATATAGGACAATCATTGTCAGTGCGCTCCCACTAACCTTCTTATATACACAAGAATCTTTACCATTTTGAATGAAACCATATACCATAATGATCTTATCAAAACGTTAGTTCCAAAAATGCAATGCTTGCTTCAATCCATAAATGGATCAATTTAACTTGCAAACCTTGTTTGCTTGTTTTGGTACGACAAAACCGTCAGGATGTTTTAAACATCCTCCAAAAGGTTTCCATTAAGGAAAGCGATTTTGACGTCCATCTTCCATATTTCATAAATGAAATATACAGTTATAGGAAGCATCATCCGAATGGATTTCATGTTGACATCCATGTATGTCTTCATTGAAGACTAATATAGTACCAATAGGCACAATGCCTTCTGGTACATCAACCAGTGTCCAAACTTAGTTGGTATACATGGAATCCATTTCGGATTTCATGGCACTTTGCCATAAAAGGAGTCGATACCTTGTATCACTTCCTCATACGTAGCCGGTTCGTCTTCCTCAATAAGATGGACATCTTTATAAGGTGAGATCAGAAACCCATACCTCCCAGGTTGTTTTCTGACTCTCTCCAACTTATGCGGTTCTTGTGTATTCAAAGATTGTGTTACAGTTTCATCCCTGATTAACTGTTTGTGTTCCGTTAAGGAATCGGTGCCTGGAACAGTATTACTCTGATTTTCATCGAGTTTTTCTTTCCTCCCACTTACCACTGCATATAGGTATTCCTCTTAGGAAAACTGCATGGAGAGCAACAATTACATTGTTCTCTTGTGAGTTGTATAAGTACTATACTTTGGTTTCCCTAGGACAACCCACAAATTAGGCACTTATCCGATTTGGGTTCTAGTTTGGGATCATCCAAACATATGCCCAGCATTCCCAAATCTTCAGGAATGAGAAAACCCGATTTCTTTCATGTTCATATATAATATAAAGTCTGTCTAATAGATTTTCATGGAACCTTATTCAAAACAAGTATTGCAATGTTTAATGTGTATCCTCCGAAGGAAATTGGTAGCTCAGAGCGACTCATCATTAACCTTACCATGTCCAACAAAGTTTGGTATCTCTTATCGGACACACCGTCAATTGAGGTGTTCCTGGAGGAGTCCACTATGAAAGAATACCATACTCTTTCATATAGTCGAAAAACTTATTGCTTAAGTATTTCCATCACGGTCCAATCGTAATGTTTTAATACTCTTGCCTGTCTGTTTTTATATTTCGTGTCGAAACTCTTTAAATTCCTCAAAAGTTTCTGACTTATGTTTCATAAGATACACATAACTGTAATGTGATGCCAGATCCGTGAAGGTTACGAAGTATTCATATCCACCTCTAGCCTAGCTAGACATGGGCCCACTTACGTCACTATGAACGAGGGCTAATAGATCGGTGACACTTGCACTTTTATCTAGTAAAAGGTGTTCTAGGCACTTTGCCTAATAAACTAGATTCATAGACATCATTTGAATTAGAATCAAATATGTCCTAGTATCCACTCTTCGAAAGTGTGGATATATGAATCTTGTTAATGTGTCCTAGATAATAATGCCACAAATAAGTCTCAATAGATTTATTCAGTTTGAGCTTTTGTTTGTCATATTATATGTTTGAGATTCATTTATATTCTAAATATAAATACTGTTATTCACATCTAATGTGTTTATCTCAATATCATCTTTATAAATAAAACACTTAGTATTCTAGAATATAAAGGTATACCCACAACGGGTTATACTTGATATAGAGATAATATTTCTAGTCAAACTAGGTACATTATAACAGTTTCCTAATTCAAGTACATGCCCCAAGGGCAGTTCCAAAACATAGGTTTCTACGGTTAAAATAGTGACTTTCGTCATGTTTCTGACTCGTAGGTCAATCTCACCTGAAGTCAGTATCCTGCTAATCAGCAGATCCCGCTCATCAGTACATATATTTATGTACCACATCCAGTATCTAAAATCCAATTTTAAAACCAGCAGTGGACATGTTTATAACAAACATACCTGAAGCCGGACCCTTGTCTGTCTTCACTTCCTTCATGTCTGCCTTGTCCATACGACAGTCACACTTCCAGTGACCCCGTTTGCCACAGTTTAGGCAGATATCTTGGGATATGTCATTTGTCTTCCTAGAAGACTGTGATGATTTTTCCTTTGCCTTTTTTTTCATATCCATATAAGCCTTCGGCCAAGCCTTGATCTTCTGGGATGTTGAAGTAAAATGTGCATTGCTCTTCTTGCCCTTTTGCAAGCTCTGGCTCTGTCTCATTGAGCATAGCCATTAACTCTCCAAGAGTTTTCTTTTGCAATTAGTACTTCTAATATCTAAGAATATATCTATGAAGATCCTTCAATTTCAATATCATATTATAAGGATCTAATCCTTAGTTCTGACGAAGAAATTAAGGAGTCATTGCGGCAAGAATAACGGATTGAGCACTAAAGTTATCATCACCATGAGTCTTCTAAAGCTCATGCTCCATTATTTGCTCAACTACGGACTCGTGCCTGAGATGTCACTCTATCAAATATAGTAACTTTTCGGCTCCCAGGACTATCCTGAGGTTCTATTCCCAATTTGAAAATTGAAGCCGCTTAAAGACATTTTCACCCAAGATCATTAAAGCATAATAATGTGTGAATAATCAAAGGAATAGAGAGGAAATTATACTCACATTGAACGGATAAGTGGATGTAGGAAAGTTCAAAAATTTCCTCTTTGAGAAGTGCTCCAAGATCTTCTTCTTTGATTGTATGTTGATCTCCAAGGTTGATGAATGAATTCCAAACTCAAGGGATGTTTCCCTATCACATTTGAATGACTCCTTTTGTGTGCTAGCACTTGGAAAATTTGCAACAAATTTTCCCTCTTGTTCTTGGAAAGTCACGGCCATGAGAGAATATGGAGAGGAGAGAGCTTTTCAATTTTGTGTTTTGTTTTTCTAAAAAAGCTTATACCAAAAAATCTCTCAAATTTGATATATGCTTTTCCAAAAAGCTAAAGCAAATTTTGGAGGGAAAATTGCATTTATTGTTCCCAACCACTCCCATCACTCAACTTTGACACTTGATGGACAAATGATGTAAGTTGTGATGTGACTTGTGGGCCCCACTTTAATTCAAAATCTGAGTGGGCCCGCAAACACATTCCGGGCCCGGGTTCGTTAATTCCGAATAAACGAATTTTTCGTTGCGACTTAATTAAATCAAATTTAATTAAATAATTATGCTTAGCAAAATTACTATTAAAGTCTCTCGCGAATTAATTCTAAATTAATTCGTTCCGTTATGAAATCTAATTTCATTTAATATATCAAATATATTATTTAATCGATTAATTCCAAATTAATCGTTCTCTCTCTTCTAATCGAATTTTATCCCAGATAAATTCTCGCTATAATTAATCCCAGATTAATTTTATTCGAGTCATACGTCATCAGTGAATCTTCGGAAAGCGACCCATGAGATCTCTGGATATGTTGACAGTAAATCCGGTTGTCGGATTATCCGAACATGTGTGTACCCGGTACCACGTTCTTACCGATTTACAAGACATGGTTGGGTTCTAGCAAAGTGTCGTGCCTACCCAATTCTCCAGAAATATTCTTTAAGGAATATATAATCTATAACAGGCGTAGTATACGTAGTATTGCGTATTACGATCCAGTATCAGATGTCACATGCAAGGCCTGGGGCTGGAATAGTGTTTGCCCCGTACGAAGCATATATCGTATCACAAGCAACTATTCTCTATAATCGGATAATCATGACCTTGTCATATTATCCCGATAGTTGCAACATAATAGAGAACCAGTTATGTATCCCTGCGTGATCATCATCTCCATATGACTGAAGTGATACTTTCGTCTTGACATCACACCCAATACACTATGATTCTCAATAAACCCATATGAGGCATACACAGAACCTGTTAAAGTCCCGGACAACCAAATCCAAAGCGCATTGATTGTCGCAAGTATTAGCGATGTAAGTCTCAGGTTAAGACCAAATACACATACCCTGAATCGGATTCCCATAGACACATAGTCATACTACCAAGGGAATTTCGAGGGATCTATCCAGAGCGAAGCTGTTTCCGTACCATCGGCAAACACAACCTCCTATCACACTTGCATAAGTATCCAATACTTAAATATATGAGAACTATATTGTTACGCTTCCATAACACGCACAAGTGTAATACTAGTCTATTCCGCATTATCGATGTCCAGTCTCGATAATACTACGACTATGGATATTTAATGATTAAACTTTCGTGGATTAATATTGTCTCATATCTTATTAATCCGGTACTAATCATATGGACTTTTATCATTTATATATCTTGGTAATCTAATTACAAATGATAAAAGAGCAATTTCCTTTGTCACATAGTTTATTTGTACAACAACACCATGTTCTGTACAAATAGTGATGCTTTGGGTCATAATTGTCCAACAATCTCAAGTCAAAGAATCACTATGATACTTAACCCGAGAAGATTCCTATTGATGTTGGTGTACCATATATTAAGAAATCTTCGGTGAGTCGTTCAGTGTTTATCAAATAAACACTTACACGTCTATATGAGTCTCCCAAGACTCATGGTTCATTGGGATAAACCATCGGTCCAAGTCTGATATACGACATGTACTGGTCTCAACGGATTTTACTAACCGTCCCGTGTCAGTAAATCTTGACCAAGAACTTAATTTGGTCTCAACGGATTTTACTAACCGCCCCGTGTCAGTAAATCTTGACCAGGAACTTAATTTGAGGCTATACAACTTATAGTGACACTTCCCAATGTCAATTAAAAACTATGTTGTAACTGTTGGAATTTTCTAAGCATCCCAATATCATTTAACAAGCATGAAACAAGTGCGAATACAACGAGGGAGTTGCGGAATACTCACATCGATCGGTTGAGCGACACGGCAACGAACAAAAATCTGGTTTTCTACTCATCAACAGCTCACGGCAGTGAGCTTCTGTCCTTCCTCCATTTTCGGCTTCAATCATCTTCATCAAACTCCAAGCTTTGTGATTTGATTCCAAGCTCATGGGTGGACTTCCCTATCACCTTCGCATGTCTCTCGGAGTGCTAGCTCTTGATGTTTTTGCCACAAAAACCATCACACTTTGCTTCCTTTTTCTTCCATTTTCACGGTCAAACCAGTGAGTTTTTTTAGAAGAAATTGGCATGTTGGCCGAGAGAGAATGATAGAATGTTTTGGCTCCAAATTCGTGAACCAAAAGAGAGAATTGAATGAATGTTGGTTTTGTGTATTTGTGTATCTAATACACATAATTCCTTTTTCAAAAAATCAATAAATGATTTACAATAAATTTGTCTTTTGAAGTCAAACAATAAAAGCCACACCAACCTCCATCAACTCACATCACTCATGAATAGTGACTTGCGTCAATCACTCAAAGTGAAAGACATCTATCACTTGATTGACGAATGATGTGATGCTAGATGCGACTAGCGATTTGACGCTTGATTTGACTTGCGTGCCGCACTCAAATTCGAAATGCGAATGCGCTCGTAAAAAATCCCGGGCTCGGGTTCGCTAATTCCAAATTAACAAATTTTCTGTTGCGACGTAATTAAATCTAATTTAATTAAATAATCATGCCTAGCATAATTACTATTCACGTCGCTAACGAATTAATTCTAAATCAATTCGTTCACCCAAATTAAAATCTAATTTTAAATCCGAGTCGAAATCCAATTTCATTTAATATATCAAATATATTAATTTATCGATTAATTCCAAATTAATCGTTTTCTCTCTTTAATTGATATTTTATCCCAGATAAAATATCTCCTCAATTAATCCCAGATTAATTCTCTCTCTCATCTGATTAATCCCAGATTAATAAAAGTGTGAGTCATACGTCATCGGTGAATCTTCGGGAAGCGACCCATGAGATCCCCGGATATGTTGGCAGTAAATTCGGTCATCGGACTATCCGAACACGTAAGTACCTAGTACTACATTTATACCGATTTACAAGACAAGGTTGGCTTCTAGCAAAGCGTCATGTCTACCCAATTCTCCAGAAATATCCTTACAAGAATATAAGGAACTATATCAGGCGTAGTATACGTAGTATTGCGTATTTCGATCCAGTATCGGATGATCACGTGCTAGGCCTGGGGCTGGAATTGTGTCTGCCCCGTACGAAGCACATATCGGATGTCTGGTGACTAGTCTCTATAATCGGATATACATGACCTAGTCATAATATCCCGATAGCTGCAGCATTTAAGAGAACCAGTCCCGTATCCTCCGTGACCATCATCTCCATATGACTGGAGTGATACTTCCGTCTTGACATCACACCCAACACACTACGATTCTCAATATACCCAGCAGAGGCGTACACAGAACCTGTTAAAGCCCTGGATGACCAAAACCAAAGTATATTGATTGTCGTAAGTATTAGTGGTGGAAGTCTCAGGTTAAGACCAAATACACATACCCTGATTTCGGACTTCCATAGACACATAGTCATACTACCAATGGAATTCCGAGGGGGTCTATCCAGAGCGAAGCTGTTTCCCGTACCATCGGTAAAACACAACCTCTTATTACACTTGCATGAGTATCATATACCCAAATATACGAGAACTATGCTGTTATGCCCTCACAACTCGTACAAGTGAATACTAGTCTTTTACGTATTTATCGATGTCCAATCTCGATAATACTCTGACTAGGGATATTTAATGATTTATCCTTCGTGGACTGATACTATCTCATATCATTATCAATCCAGGAACAAATCATAAGGACCTCCTATCATTAATACATCTTGGTGATCTAATCACAAATGATAAGAGAGCAATCTCCTTTGTCACATAGTTAATTTGTACAACAACACCATGATCTGTACAAATAGTGACGCTATGGGTCATAATTGTCCAACAATCTCCCACTTGGCCTATAGCCAGTCACTCGAGTGTCTCCCACCCGAACTATGTACGGTTCGCTCAAACTGCTGAGAAAAGGTTTTCGTCAGCGGATTTGCATGATTATCATCTGATGTGATTTATTCGATCATCACATCGCCACGATGTATGATCCGAACGAATCAGATGAATATCGAAGTATATATCTGGATCGTTGATGAGACCGTTAATTCTTTAGCCCGTGTTGTAGCCTAGCTCAGCTACTAACAGAACTATATCTAATCTAATTAGATTTATTATCGACCCAGAAGGCTTCTATTGCCGCCCAGCTGCAGCAATGACCCGCATTTGTTGTTTATTCGGTAACAGTATCTTGCTTGGAAGATTTCCAGCTCACTGTTCTGTTATTTCAAACTGTATAGTACCGTTTGCGACTTATAGTCGTTTTATCGGTTTAGGAAACTTGCAATAGTGATCCCAGTCACTTCAAGTTCTCCTTCTCCAAAGATTAAGACAACATCCTTAGATCTCTAAGATACTAATGGATGTTCCTTATATTAATCCAGTGACTATCACTAGGATTGGCCTGATTGTGTTTTTCATATGCTCAAAGCGTATGAGACACCAGGTCGCGTACATTTTTCAATGTACGATTTCTCGGAGAGATTTTCATGAAAGCCAAGCTTTCACTGATTGTTTTTATGGGAATATCATTTCCAAGAAATGATTTATTATCATTATGATAGGACATTTATTGTCAGTGCGCTCCCACTAACCTCCTTATATACACAAGAATCATTTCGTTTTGAATTAACCATAAACTATTGTGATTACATCAAAACTATAATTCTAAGAACCTAATGCTTGCTTCAATCCAAACATGGATCGAATAACCTGCAAACCTTGTTTGCTAGTTTTGGTACGAAAAAACCGACAGGATGTTATAAATATCCTCCGAAAGGTTTCCTTTTCAGGAAAGCGATTTTCCCGTTCAGCTGCCATATTTCATAAATGAAACATGCAGCATCAGCAAGCATTATCCAAATGGATTTACCGTGGCAACAGGTAAAATATTTCGTTGTAATTAACACAATGTTGATAACGATACCTTTCGCTACAAGCCTAGCTTAGTACGTTGGTATGTTGCCATCCATGTATGTCTTTCCTTAAAGACTTATAAAGTACCAATAGGCACAATGTCTTGCGGTACATCAACTAGTATCCAAACTTGTTGATATACATCGAATCCATTTCGGACTCATGGCACTTTGCCATAATAGGGAGTCGATACTTGTATCACTTCCTCATACGTATTCAGTTGGTATACCTCAATAAGATTAACATCTTTACGAGATGAGATCAGAAACCCATACCCCAGGTTGTTTTCTGATTCTCTCCGACTTACGTGGTTCTTGTGTATTCGAAGATTACTGGTATAGTTTCATCATAGATGAACTATTTATCTTCCATTAATATTCGGTGCCTTGAATAGTATTACTCCAATTTTCATCGAGTTTTACTATCCTCCCACTGACCATTGTATATAGGTATTCCTCTCAGGAAAACCGCATGGTGAGCAACAATTACATTGTTCTCTTGTGATTTGTATAAGTACTATACTTTGGTATCCCTAGGATAACCTACAATTTCGCACTTATTCGATTTGGGTTTTAGTTTGGCATCATCCAAACATATGCCTTGCATTCCCAAATTTTCAGGAATGAGAAACCCAGTTTCTTTCCCGTTCATATCTAATATGAAATCTATTTAACAGATTTTTATGGAACCTTATTCTAATAAGTTCTGCACTGTAAAAGTGTATCCGTTGAAGGAAATGGTAGCTCAGAGCGTCTCATGATTAACCTTATCATGTCTAACAAAATTCGGTTTATCAGTTCGGACACACCGTCAGGATGACGTGTTCCGGGAGGAGTCCTATTTGAAAGAATACTTTACTCTTTCAAGTATTTTAGAAACTTATTGCTTAAGTATTTTCCATTACGATCTTACCGTGACGGTTTAATACTTTAGCCGATCTGTCTGTCTATTTCGTGTCGAAACTATAAAAGTTTCTGATTTGTGTTTCAAAACCGTGACGGTTTAATACTTTAGCCGATCTGTCTGTCTATTTCGTGTCGAAACTATAAAAGTTTCTGATATGTGTTTCAAAAGAAACACATAACCATAACGTGATGCCACATCCGTAAAGGTCACGAAATATTCATATCCACCTCTAGCCAAGCTAGACATGGGCCCACTTGCTTCACTATGAACTAGGGCTAACAGATCGGTGGCATTTCCACTTTTACCAAGTAAAGGTGTTATAGGCACTTTGCCTGATAAACTAGATTCATAGACTTTATTTGAATAGGATCAAATCAGTCTGAGTACCCACTCTTCAAAAGTGTGGATATACGAGTCTTGTTTAAATTGTGTCCCAGACAACAATGCCACATTATGTTTCATCTGATCAAATCAGTTTGAGCTATTTGTTTGTCATTTTGTACGTTTGAGATTTATTTATATTCAAAATATAAATTCTGTTATTCACATCTAATGTGTTTATCTCAATATCACATTTATATAATAAAACACTTTAGTGTTCTAGGATATAAAGGTTCATCTACAACGAATTAAACACTG
Organism: Zanthoxylum bungeanum; assembly: GCA_019454045.1. Taxonomy (NCBI): domain Eukaryota; kingdom Viridiplantae; phylum Streptophyta; class Magnoliopsida; order Sapindales; family Rutaceae; genus Zanthoxylum; species Zanthoxylum bungeanum. Next base: position 71,936 of record SKCR01049224.1, read on the forward strand.
ATATAGAGATAATGTTCTAGTCAAACTAGTTATATTTTAACAGTTTCCTAATTTAAGTACATACCCTAAGGGTAGTTCCTAAAATTAGGTATCTACGGTTAAAACAGTGATTTTCATCCCGTTTCCAATTCGCAGATTAATCTCAACTGAAGTCAGTATCCTTCTCAAAGAAGATTCTGAACATCAGTATTTATTTATGTATCACACTAAGTATTTAAAATCCAATTTTAATACTAGTTGTGAACATAATTATGACAAACATATTTGAAGTCGGAGCCTTGCTCCTCTTCAATTTCTTCATGTATGCTTTGTCCAAATGGCAGTCACGCTTCCGCGATCCCGTTTGCCACAATATGGGCAGACATTTTGGGATATGTCTTATATTTTCCCAGAATATTATAATGATTTTGCCTTTGCCTTTTTCAACACTCCAAAGGCCTTTGGGCAAGCCTCGGCTTCCTAGAATATCGAAATAAGGTGCGCCTTGCGCTTCTTGCCTTATTGCAAATTTCGACTTTGTCTCCTTGAGAATAGTCATTAACCCTCCAAGAGTTTACTATTGCAATTTAGTACTTCTAAGATCTAAAAATAGATCTATGAAGATCCTTCAATTTCTTTATCATACTTTAAGGATCTAATCCTTAGTTCTGATTCAGAAATTAAGGAGTCTACTGCGACAAGCTTAATGGTTTAAGCACTAAAGTTATCATCACATAAATCTTCCAAAGATCATGCTCAACTATTTGCTTAATTCGGGCTTAGGCCTAATATGTTATTTTATCAAATAAAGTAACTTATTATTTTCCATGACCATCCTGAAATTTTATTCCCAATTTGAAAATTAAACAATTTAAATGCATTTTCCCTAGGATTATGTTTTAAATGTCAATCTTTCAATATATCTTGATTCTAATAGTCTAACTATTTAATCAATGATTTACGTACTATTTATTATCATGATTACTATAGTCCAACTATTTAATCAACTATAATTGACTGTTTGAATACAGTCCAACTGTTAATTAAAACAACGTTTAAATATTAGTCCAACTAACATTTAATTGATTTGACGAATGATATTTGCTTTGAGCGCGTATGGCAAGTAATTAAACGAATATTGCAAATTCAATTCTTGCCTCCCACTATTTTTCGGCGAGCCTCTAACCCTCTGTCGAGTACTCGGGAAACCGTGTTTCCTAGCGGGCTAGGATCCCGTTAAATATCACACAATCTTGACTTTGGCCAACAAATTGTATGATAGTTAACTAGGTAGATCTCTAAGATCGATTGGATCCAATCCAATTCCTAGATCCAGTAGGGGGACATCCAAGTCCGAAACATATATCTTATATATGCCAATATATCCAATATATTACCTAACTTTTTTCCTCTGAATCAACTAAACCTTGGCTTTGGCACAACAAACTTAGTGATCCCAGTCAAGCACGACCCATTGACCATGGAAAGCTTCGTAATCAATGTCGATGGACAAGAAATGGTCTTGAATTTGGCCAACAAACCACAACTTGGACAAGACACTGATATGGAACAAAGCTCTCGTGATTCAAACACATCCTCGACGGACAAAGGCCTTGACTTTGGCCAACAAGCCAATGTCAGTCTTGGATCTTGAGTAAGAATCACTCAATGGAAGGAAAAATGCTTAATATTCTGCGAGGGTTTTTCGAGTGCAAATTGGAAACCAATTTATTATCTTTGTTAAGGTCTCATCATCATACACCCTTAAACATGAATTCTAAATACATAATAAAGCGTGTATAATAAAATAATAATGATATGCGGATGGATATTTTACACATTGATCCTAGATAAAATCTCTCCATTTCTCTCTCCCGCTAGCACATGTATTTACTTCTACCCGTTACACTACACTTCTAAAGAAACCTCATTTATATTGACGGGGAATAGGTGAGAAGAGAATACAAAGAATAAGGAGGTAATAAGGCTGGACACGCAGGTCCAATTAATAAATTCCAAATTTATTACAACAATTTCTAAAATTGCCCCACCCTTCTAATATACATCCGATATACATTATTCATGCATAGCAACCATGTATTCACACAAACATGTTATCAATCAATCTAATCAAATTAATTAATCTGATAATTAGTGACCATCCAATGTTCAAACAACGATTTGATTTTGCGCGAGTCAAACTCGTTTTGCGAATAAGTACTCAAAGTACGAATTCTCGAATTAAATTAAACTGCATAATTAATCCAATTCAATTTGCATTTAATACTAATTCGTTATTTAATTCCAAATTTAATATTACATTTTATTAATAAACCTTTACGACTTAAATTCCAAATTTAATCGTTACGGGTCTCAAAGCCCGATTAATATCCAATATTAATTTAATTAAAGTCCAATGGGCTTTTAATTAATTTCTTTAAGGCGTGGACTTTTGGTCAACTCGGGTCAAACCCAATAACCAAAGTCCAATCCGGGAGTTACCCCATAAGCCCAAAAATCAATTTAGGCCCATTAGGCCTAATTAAACTTTAAAGGTCCATTAGTCGCATTTGGGCTTTATGGATGCGGTTTTGGGCCCAATTGGATCCAACCAGTTTAGCCTAAACCCTTCTTGGTACAACCAAGCCCAATTAGCCCATTTACAACATTTAAGCCCAATTTCCAAAATTAGCCCAATTTCCAAAATTTATTCCCAATTTGAAAATTAAAGCCGTTTAAATACATTTTTACCCAGGTTTATGTTTTAAACGCTAATCTTTCAGTTATCTTGATTGCTATAGTCCAACTATCCAATCAACGATTTCAGGTACTATTGAATATAATGATTACTATAGTCTAACTATATAATCAACTATAATTTGTTTGGTTAAATTCAAATATATTGATTACTATAATCCAATTATATAATCAACAATAATTGAAGTAGTTTGAATACAGTCCAACTGTTTAATTTAAAACAACGATTAAATATTAGTCTAACTAATATATTTATTTTTGAAATGACGAAAAATTGAAATGAGCGCGTATTGGCAATTATCTAAACGAATGTGTATGATATTAGCCTCTAACCCTCTGTTGAGTATTCGGGAAACCTTGTTTCCTAGTGGGCTAGGATCCTGTTAAATAACACACAATCTTGACGTTGGCCAACAATGTGTATGATATTTAACTAGGTAGATCTCTAAGATCAATTGGATCTCATCTAATTCCTAGATCCAGTAGGTGGACATCTAAGTCTGAAACATATATCTTATCTATGCCAATATATCCAATATATTGCCTAACCTTTTTCCTCTGAACTAACTAAGCTTTGGCTTTGGCACAACAAACTTAATGATTCCAGTTAAACGGGACCCATTGACCTTGGAAAGCTTCGTCATCGATGTCGATGGACAAGAAGTGATCTTGACTTTGGCCAACAAATCACAACTTGGACAAGACATGCGATATGGAACAAAGCCTTCATTATTCAAACACATCCGCGATGGACAAAGGTCTTGACTTTGTCCAACAAACCAGTGCCAATCTTGGATCTTGAGAATGAATCATTCAATGGAAGGAAAAACGCTTAATATATGTTGAGGGTTTTTCGCGTAATTGGCAACCAATTAATTATCTTTGATTAGGTCATCATACACCCTTAAGCATGCATTCTAAAAGCATAATAAGGCGCGATAAATAAATTAATAATGATATGTGGATGGATATTTAAACAACTTGTTCCTAGAACAAATCTCTCAATTTCCTCTCTCCCGCTAGCACAAATCTTACTTCTACTCAATTACATAAAACTTTGTAGGACACAGAAATCGGCGACGCTGTTCTAGGCTCGCGGCTAGTGGGAAGTACGAAATAACATGGAGTCGCCACCCGGTGTGAACCGGGACAAAGATTTAAGGCCGCACTCACCCCTCGCAAGGGAAGACCTCAAACCGTTGGGTTCGGAATGGTCCCTTACTTATGTCACTTGTAATGAAAGGATTTGTGTAATAATTTAATCAGGCCTAAGTAACACTTATTTCCAAGAGTATCATGCTTCTAACCCTACATGCAGGGAATTAGTCATCACAACATGCAACATCACATGGCAATCTCATGAACATTTCTCGATCATATGATATGGAAAACTAAGAACAACCTAATCATGCTTGAGTACTATCTCATGAACCTATTAACCAAATAACATGCTAACAGCCTAATCATGCTTGAATATCATCCCAAGAACACATAGAATGGATAAATGCAGGAATACAAATAATATGATTGGCTACATAATACAAGAAAGATCAACCAAGAGGCAATTATGCATGAATATGATAAGACAGACTCAGTTCAGTGCGTGCGCGTTCGTGTAGCGTTCGTAAACGCGTTCGAACGGTAAACAGAAGGTTCGCGTTCGTGTGGCGTTTGATAACGCTTTCGAACGGAAATGAAACAGAATGCTCACGTTCGTATGGCGTTTGTTAACGTGTTCGAACATAATGAAACAGAATGCTCACGTTCGTATGGCGTTCGTGAACGCGTTCGAACGTAAATGAGACCTGATGCATGATAAGGCAAAATGCATGCGCGTTCGGGTTGCGTTCGTAAACGCGTTCGAACGGGAACAGACCTGATGCATGAAATGGGACGCAATACATAAACAACAAAATAAAGGGGCGCGGCGAAGTATTGCCGTAAAGGTGGCCTTTTAGGGCTCTTGGTCTCTCAAAGAGAGGACCTTTGAAATAACTCTCACTAAGCCCATGCGTTTGATTGAACCATGCAATAAAAAGATAAAGACAGTAATATCAAACTAAGTATGCCGGATTGAACGTATCTTGGCATCCAACCGAACACACATCAACCGGCGGCGGCAAAGCATCGTGGTAAAGGGCTTTAACCCCCTCCCATAGAGGATCTTTCATTCCACTTACTAAGCCCATGCGCTCGATTGAATCATGCATACATAAACGACATACAAAATCCAAATGACGAAAAATAAATAAACCAAAGCAACACAAAACAAAAGAGGGTGCCGTTTACTCAAGCGGTACGTGGAGCTGTGTCCCGAGTACAGATCATATTACCGTCCATTCGGAATCGGCTATGAAATTTATGTCCGGGTTTCCATCCGATATACCGCGAGAGTTGACACATCTCTCATTCATCCAATACCCACAACACACATCATACACAAACGAGACTTAACGAATAAGTAAAATACGATCAAAATAAATAACAAAAATCAAATAAAGATGAGTGTAAAAAGTACCCTCAGGTCTAACCTTTTAAGTCGTCTCTCGGACTCGCGTTTCACGAAGATCGGAGGGGTAAAGCTCCGCAACTTTTCTGGTTCACACTGGTTTGCCTTTTCCTTCGCTGTTTTGCCGCTCAAGCTACTGTTTTGAGTCATGTTTCCTCTGTATCTCTTGCTTACTGTTTTTGGGGTGTGTTCTTCCTGTAATTTTCCTGTGTGTTCTGTATCTTATGTGTATGAGCTAGCTAGCTAGCCTTGAGAAGGTTGGTGAAGGTTCTTTTTATAGGCAAAGGGTTAGGCTTGACAAGGAAAGGGATTTGGCTAATTAAAGAGGGATTTGATTTGGTGTTGGATAAGGGAAGTCAAAGATTGAGGGGGGATAATCTTGGCTAGATAGGGAAGGTTGAATATTAGTTTATGTTGATTAGGCATAAAATATTTTAAGTTTGGGAATAATATATTGGTTGATTGATTTTAACTTGGTATGATTGGTTTAGATTAGGTATGATTATATTTTATGTTTTATTTAATTGGTAATGGTTTAAATATTTATTTATTGACTTTTAATTTAATTAATATTTGATTTAATTAGGATGTGTCTTATGGGCTTGGTGGGCTAATTGGGCTTGGGTTGAGGCTAGCAGCAAAACCGAATTACCGACACCGTTCGAATGCTTCCTCGAACGTGACACGAACGCCCGCAATCTGTTTGCCGTTCGAACGCATACACGAACGCAGAACGAACGAAAACAGTGAACCTTGTTTATTCTGAATTTCCCTTTCCGATATCCGTTTCTCGCGGCTTCCGTGACTAAGGATGGCAACGGGCCGGGCTCGGGCCGGGCTTATTAAAGCCCGGCCCGGGCCCGTACTGTCATCGGGCCGGGCCGGGCAGGCCCGGTCGGGCTCGGGCCGGGCTTGGGCCGGGCTCGGGCCTGATTTTTTAATTATAAATAATATTATTTTAAGTCCGGATCCGATTTTTTAATATAAAAAATTATAAATATAAAAAATTTATTATAAAAATATATATATATATTATGAATTACAATATTTATTTATTTATTTTAAGCCTAAATCCGATTTTTTTATTATAAAAATTTATATATTTTATAAATTAAAATATTTATTTATTTATTTTAAGCCCGGGCCGGGCCGGGCCGGGCTCGGGCTTTTTGGATGAAGCCGGCCCAGGCCCGTGTTACCCCGGGCCGGGCTAAAGCCCGCCCGGGCCGGGCGGGCTTACCGGGCCGGGCCGGGCCTCGGGCTTTTCTGCCACCCCTATCCGTGACTCAAAAGGTAGTGCCTCCAAATGAGACTCATCATCGGGTTTCACATGCAAAAATACAATGCCTACACACTTCTAAAGAAACCTCATTTACATTGAGGGGAATAGGTGAGAAGAGAAATACAAAGAGTCAAGAGGTAATAAGCTGGACACGCAGGTCCAATTTAATAAATTCTAAATTTATTACAACAATTTCCAAAATTGCCCTCACCCATCTAATATCCATTCGATATACATTATTCATACATCACATCCATGTATTCACACAAAGTATGTTATCAATCAATCTAATCCAATTAATTAATTTGAAATTAATGACCATCCAATGTTCAAACAACGATTTGATTTGCGCGATTCAAACTCGTTTTAAGAACAAGTACTCAAAGTACGAATTCTCAAATTATATCAAACTATAATATTAAATCCAATTTAATTTGTATTCAATACTAATTCTTTATTTAATTCCAAATTAAATAATTACACTTTATTAATGAGCCTTTTGCGACTTAGATTCTAAATTTAATCATTACGGGTCTCAAAGCCCAATTAACATCCAATGTCAATTTAATTAAAGTCTAATGGGCTTTCAATTAATTTATAAGGCATGGACTTTGGCAACCAAAGCCCAATAAGGAATCACCCTTTTTCCAAAATCAATTTTGGCCCAATTAAAATTTAGCCCAACTAATTAAATACCAAAATTCCAAATTTGACATTTAATTAACTAAAGTGCTTAGCCATAATTAATTATTCAAATTAACATTTCCAAAATACCAATTTACATAATTAATCATGCTTTCTAATTATCAACTCATGTCCAACATAATTGAAGCAAAATCAATCCCATTTCCATGCTTACTATCTCACGGCAATTTAGGGTTTTTCAAAATCGATTTCGATTTCAATCCAATTAAATCTCAAATCAATTTATCCCATGTCTTCCAACTCATCCAATGATCAAAAAAAAATTACCATGACATTTAGAGCCTACTATTTGGGGAAAAATTAATCCAATTCAATTTTCATCAAATTGATCATGCATAACTCTAAGTTATCATCATTCAAGCATACTCAATCAAACAATTTCATCAAATTATGCTCAAATCAATTTTACCCAAATTTTACCCTAAATCAATTTCATGCTTAATCAAGGCTCTTGATACCATTGTTGGGTGTTTCTAAGTTATCCCAAGATCAATTAAGCAATGAAAACATGTGAATACATCAAAGTAAAGTTGCGGAATACTCACTTTGATCGGCTTTTGCGATGCGAAGAACACGAAAATTTCTCCTCCATTGAAGCTCTCGGCCATGCCCTTTTTGTGCTCCTTGAAGTTTCGGTCAACCCCTCCATTTGTGCTCCTTCAAGCTCCAAGCTTTAAGTGTGATTACATGCTCATGAATGGGTTTCCCTATCGCCTTTGAATGACTCATTTGGTGTGCTAGCACTCTTGAAAAATTGCCACAACTTTTCTATTTCCCCTTGTGTTGCTCTCGGCAAAGGAAAAACAAAAGAGAGAAAAAAAATGGCCCTTGGTCGAATGATAGAGAGGAGAAGATGATGAGTTGTGTTTGGTTTTTGATTTCAAAAACAAATACCAAAATCCCACTTTTCAAAAAATGGTACAAGACTTTAAAGTCTTCCAACAACTCACATCACTCACAAGTGACAACCATCACATCACTCAAAGTTGATGTGACTTACATCACAAGAATGACTAATGATGTGACGCGTGATGTGACTTGTGGGCCCCACTTGATTCGAAATGCGAGTGGGCCCGCAAACACTCTCGGGCTCGGGTTCGCTAATTTCGAATTAACGAATTTTCCGTTGCAACGTAATTAAATCAAATTTAATTAAATAATTATGCCTAGTAAAATTACTATTCACGTCGCTAACGAATTAATTCTAAATTAACTCGTTTGCCCGAATTAAAGTCAAATTTTAATTCCGCGTCAAAATCTAATTTCGTATAATATATCGAATATATTATTTTATCGATTAATTCCAAATTAATCGTTCTCTCTCTTTAAATAATATTTTATCCCAGATAAAATATCTCCGTAATTAATCCTAGATTAATTTTCTCTCTCTTATAATTAATCTTAGATTAATTATGTGCGAGTCATACGTCATCAGTGAATCTTCGGGAAGCGACCCATGAGATCCCTGGATATGTTGGCAGTAAATCCGGTCGTCGGACTATCCGAACACGTACGTACCTAGTACTACGTGTTTTACCGATTTACAAGACATGGTTGGCTTCTAGCAAAGCACCGGCCTACCCAATTCTCCAGAAATATTCTTAAGGAATATGTAATCTTTATCAGGCGTAGTATACGTAGTATTGCGTATTTCGATCCAGTATCGGATGTCACGTGTTAGGCCTGGGGCTGGAATTGTGTCTGCCCCGTACGAAACACATATCAGATCTCTGGTAACTAGTCTCTATAAACGGATAAACATGACCTACTCATATTATCCCGATAGCTGCAGCATATAAGAGCACTAGTTCCGTATCCTACGTGACCATCATCTCCATATGACTTAAGTGATACTTCCATCTCGACATCACACCCAATACACTACGATTCTCAATATACCCAGAAGAGGCGTACACAGAACCTGTTAAAGCCCTGGACGACCAAAACCAAAGTATATTGATTGTCGCAAGTATTAGCGGTGCAAGTCTCAGGTTAAGACCAAATACACCTACCCTGATTCGGACTTCCATAGACACATAGTCATACTACCAATGGAATTCCGAGGGGTCTATCCAGAGCGAAGCTGTTTCCGTACCATCGGTAAACACAACCTCCTATTACACTTACATGAGTATCCAATACCCAAATATGAGAACTATGTCTTTATGCTCCCACAACGCGCACAAGTGCAATACTAGTCTATTCTATGTCCAATCTTGATAATACTCCGACTATGGATGTTTTAATGATTAAACCTTCATGGATTGATAATGTCTCATATCTTATCAATCCGGAACTAATCATATGGAGTTTTATCATTTATATATCCCGGTAATCTAATTACAAATGATAAAAGAGTAATTTCTTATGTCACATAGTTAATTTGTACAACAACACCATGTTCTGTACAAATAGTGATGTTATGGGTCATAATTGTCCAACAAGCTCACCCACACTTACCTTTTACCTCTCTTGCCCTCTGATGAGTTCTCAAAGGATTTGAGCCTAGTATGGCTGAAACCCTTAATTTTGTCCCAAATAGCACTATTTAGCTCAATCACAAGTACAACAGATAGGTAGACACAAGTAGAAGGGAATAAGACGCTGAAAATGATTTACAAGAATTAATAAAGAAAGTTAGTTAAATACGAATGGAAGAGGAAAACAAGCACACTATCGATTGCGACAAATATGATAGCATGTAAATGATTGCACTCGAAAAATTGGAATTCTTAAACACGCACAGGTAAATTACCTCAATCACCTCGTCTCAACAATATGAATGCTAGGAAAAAATTATATGTAAGCAAAATTTAAAAACTTTGTACTTGTTTTTACGCGTCCCTTGAACCTTCTAAAATGTTTGGTGTTGTGGAATTGATCTGATTTTGATTAGTTCCAAAATTTTCACCAAATTTACCCACTGCCGCAAAGAGTCTAAGGCTTTAGAGCCCTAGGTCATGCGATTCGCAAAAACGCAGCCAGGAAAAGAAATGCACAAACGCCAAGAGCAAAATAAACGCACAAATGCACACATAACATAAAACAACACAGAAAACACACGAAAAAAACACAAAAAAAGACGCGGAAGTTAATGAAAAATAAGAAAATCACAGGATTGGAAACAAACGCATAATAGAAAAATAAGAACACACGCGACAGTATAACTAATAAAAACAGAACAGATATGTGAACTGACCTTGGAACCTTTGCTCGTGATACCAACTGATGAGAACCTGCCTGGAACAAGCCAAGTAAGCACACACAAGACTGAAACCGTTCCTAAGAAAGCCAAGACAATTCGATAAAAGCTCTAAACTTCTAAGAACAAGCAACAGAAACCTAAAGTGCTAATGTGGCGCCACAAAGGATTAGCAGACCTTTGATAAGCCAAAACCAGTGAGAACAAATAGAGGATTTCTCAAAGTTCATGAAATTGATATAATTTTATTGAAGAATAGTTAATAAAAACATAATCAAAAGTTAGCCTTTTATAAGGAGGCTTCAACCAAAAACCTAACCCAAAAAAAAGACAAAAGATGAAACTACCCCCACACACCAACAGGCGTGTATCCTAAAACTAACCTAAGTTATCCCCACGTGAAAACCCTTGCACACTTAACCTAATTCCCAAACATAAAACAATAATCTAAAGTAATAAGCTCAAACATAAATAAAGGGCTGAATTAAAACAAATTCAAGCCCTAAATATAATAATAATAATTATCAAATAACTATAATAAAATAGGCCAAGTATCTCGTTGCTCCTCGGCCTGAATAAGGTTCACTATCATGGGTTCATCTAGCTTCAAGCCCATACTCAATGTAGTATATGTGCGGGAATAGTCAAATATAATCTTCTATATGAATCCATGCATTGCTTCCTGGATCTTCTTAGCTCAAGACCTCGTGATTGGACCTTCTGGAACATGCATGTTAGTGGTCCGTCAGTGCCCTTCATGGGATGCATCCTGGGCCTCATCATTGTATTTATACTTCTAAAGCATCCTAACACAATTTATTATCCTTATTTCAACATTAAGCTATATGATCATGCATCAAATACATAAAAAAAAACATAACTTAAGAGAATTTCAAACTTACCTAGCAAGCTTGATGCAAAGATCTAATCTTCTTCTCTTTGTTGAAATTGTAGGAGAACCTCCAAGGTTTGCAAGCTTCACTCCAAGATCTCATCTTGATTCCAATGTTAGCAAGCTTCAATCCAAGATCCAATACTGATTTCTCCTAAATGAAATGTTGTAGAGACCTCACAAGCTTTTCTACAACACTTCTCTAACTTAGGCTAATTTCTCTAAAAATTTGTTTGTACTTAGCTTTCTCAAGCTTTTTACTTTTCTTAATTAAAAAATTCTCAAAGCTTTCTATTTATAGCAAAACTTAGGCAATTTTTAATTAATAAAAATTATAATAAACTTTTATGTGGGCTTAATCTAATTTGTCCAAATATGTATAATTAGGTATGACTAATCTCCATTGTCTCCCACTTTGATTTAATCCAAATAAATCAAGCCAAAGAATATGCAATGGATTAGTTCAATGTTTCCCATTTTGATTTAATCCAATTAAATCAAGCCAAAACCACTTATTATTACATACTTACAATTACCATAATATCCTCAAATGGTATAGATAATTATGATTTTACAATTAAGCCCTTGTATAATTATTGAATTAGTCCAATTAATCTAATTAGGTCAAAGTAAATAATCAATGTTATCCAATAACACTTGATTATCTTAGTTGATAATTATAATATCGAATATTATCTTTTATCAAAATTAATCGGCTACCCAAATGCTCAACGAGTACACTTCATATTGGGACTCTCTAAGTTCAGACACGTTCGCCATATTTACGCAATTCAGCCACCTCCAAATTCGCGAAGAACACGAAAGGCATTTCCGAACTATACAAGACGAGGTCATCACATATGTTTAACAATCCCTCTGTCGTAGGCTATCCGATTTGTGTTTAGGAACATAAAATAAACCGTCAAGTTTCTGAGGCGCACATCTCATGTCGACATGTCCACGATTCTTCATAACTGATGCGATCCACCCTTGGTGATCGACTTTGGCCAAAGCTTTAAGAAACGTGACTTTAATCACATGGATACCTAAACCCCTTATGGTACACATACAGACCGACAGATCCTATCTTGCTTCGCACTTGATTACTGAATGCATCGGTTCACACCCAACGAACATCTAGAGGTCATACCATGAAAGGTTTCTAACATACATGGCATCAAAGTGTGGAGGATCTCACACAAAATCAATGTTATCTTATAGTCAAAGGGTCACATATGCTACTCGACTCGAGGAGATTCCTATTGACGGTGATGTGCACTTCCAACTATTAGGAATAACATGTGAGTCATTCAGTATTCGGTCCAACCAATATCCACATGTCTATACGAACTTTCAAAGCTCATGGTACATCAGGTTAAACCATTGGAACTCCAATTCCAATATACAACATGTGTTAGTCTTCTAGGTTATAGGAATTAGACAGTATTCCAAAACTAACGACTAGGAATATATATACTTTAAGAATAGTTTATAATAGTAATACTTATCTCAATGTCGGGTCACCTAGTGTCCAGTATTACTACAAGACTATTCTAAGGTCGATGTCATTCTTAGCATATTTATACATCAATCTAGTACGCATAATGACAATACCATCAATAAAGTATGAAATGAAAAAGTAGTATTTTATTAATAAATAATAAAATGTATAATTCATATTGGCGCTCTAAGTACCAACTCCAACAGTATGTACACCGGTATGGTGTATGCCGGTTCTAGTAGTTATGCAATACCGAGGTGGACCTGTATAGAAGACCGGTATGGGACCGGTATGATTTATGTTGGTTCCAGTAGCTATGCAAAACAGAACAGGTCCACCGGTATAGTGGACCGGTATGCCAGTCTTAGTGCCAAAATACATGATTTGAAGGTTTAAAATAATTTGCACATGACCATAATGCATCTATATGAATGTGCATGTGTTTTACGAGCTTAAAGACTTAAGAAAACAAATCACTTTACAAATAGAGCTCTAAGCTAAGACTACAAAAGATTTTCTTCAATATGCGCTAGTCTTCACATTCATTGTTCTTCACCACCAATGTGCTTCGACATCTTTTTGTAATGTCTCACTAATGTACGTCGAAGACTTCTAGTGTTGCGTCATCAAAATCCATCATGAGAATATGTCGCTAACAAAGTAAAGTAATGCGGGTTACTTAGATTAAGAAAACACCTATGTGAGAGAGAAGTGAGGCCGCTTTAAAGGGAATTGTAAGGTTTTCAATTCTTATAAACTCTTGCAGAACCAGAAAGATGTTCAGGGCCAAAAGGAACATAACCGTGAGAACTCAATTATGTTAGGAAAGATTATTGTGTGCAGTGTATCATAGTTTACACTGAAGACAAAACAGTTCAAAGACATCATGTCTACAAAATGCACCCGTTGAGAAGGAGAAATAAAGGAAATGAAGGTTATCCCACATTTAAAATCTAACCATTCTTAGAAGAGCTTATATATAGATGTGTGATTATGGGTTGGTAAGAACATATGGATAGAGATTCTCTCTACATGTGCACTTGCAGGCGGTGTAAATCATAGCCCGATTCGGTGTTTGTCCGCCTTGAACCATTGTGCACCCGCTTTGCTTTCACGAATGCAGCCCAAATCGAGCTAGGCTCGCGTTAGCTTGCTTTTTACTAATTTTTCCTTTATTTTTTTTTTTTTTGTGGCTTTTCATATTCTGTAATAACATTAGCCATAATGTGTCATGATCTTCTTATTGAATGTGATATTTAATAAAGAAATCAATGGTGAATTTAATTCCCAATGGTTATGGAACTTGAAAGGTTTATTTCTTAAATCATTTTATAAACTCACAAAAGACACAAAACTGTATACACGACACAACAACACTACACCCACAAAATTTTCAACACCAAATCAAGAGCTCCAAGAGCAAATTTCATTTTGATTTTGATCAAGTTCACACATAAATCCGTTCTTTGTGTGTGATTTGGAAGTGTTCTGAAATTATCATGATTTCATTTCATCTTGGGAAGAGTTGTCTTTTAAGATCCTAAACACCACCGGTAGGAAACAAAATTATTTTAAGGAGAATGTGTTACACATGACTTAAAACTTCTTCTACTACTACCCATTGTTTCTGGTTGTTTCGATATATTTTATTTGTTGTGTATTTGAATTTCATTTCGTTGTACTTGTAATTTACTACTATTCAATTATAACTTGTAAGAACTAGCAATTATAAATTCATAACAATTTGATTTGTAAATGAGATAATTTTACTTTATCCCTGTAAAAATAAAGAATATATATAAATTTTGTGAAACTCAAAACGTTCTTGAACCACATGTTAGAATCAATGACCAGATTAACTGTCTAATTCGCAATCCAAATCTACACAATTTAACTGACCTGAATTTTGTAAAATTTTACATTTAAATTATTATCTAATAACTATCCATTACTATTTATACATACAATTCAGTTCAATATCAAATCCATGAAACAAATCAACGAGAAAACCCCTATTGCAAGTTAAAAGTCGGTGTTCTTTTACACCATGCTGCCATAGAAACTTGTGAAGATCACTCACGCGTAAGGAGACACACAAGTTAAATATTGATTTCAAACCAGAGAAAATGGTCATCTTATTCATTTTCTCAAGGAATTATCTTCCATTACAGAAATTTACGACTCAAAATGATTGCCAAGTAATTTTGGTAGAAACATATGGCAGAATCTGAGCATCATGCTAAATGGTTTTTTTTTTTTTTTTTTTTTTTTTTTAAATTAAAAAAAACATTTGAAAACCCCACCACCAAATCATACCCGGATTTTATTATGCTAAATTGCTAAAGCTAAAATGATAAAAGCCATCATTTACATATTTGTGAACAAATAATTCTCTCAACTCTCTTGCTCAAAGGAAAAGGATATAAAGCAAAACAAATGAATAAATATAAAACTAGAGAAACAAATTGTTGTACTCTGTTCAAATAGTCCATAAACAAAAAATAATATTTTTCATCCATGCTGCTGCTACATAATTTCATCACATACCACTCATTTTTCAGCCAAACTGATCAAAACCTTCAATTCTAACCGACAGTTTACCTCAGAAACTCCCAAAATGGACGTGAAAACAACGCTAAAGAGTATGGCTTTACCAGAAAAACAAGGTAGCCAGGATTATGTTCATTCCCCGTCTTCAAAAAGAGGTGCGCCCGATGGAAGTACAATTTTCACAACAAAGCAACAGTTAGAATAAATAGATACCTAAATTCTTAGCTGCGTATACCCAAGAATTGTTCCACGACACCGTGTCATTGGAGAGACCTGGCGCCAAGTTGGTCTCTCAGCCCCAACATTCAAGACATCAACATCAGACATCTGTTTGATATCCCCATTCCACCTATCAGGGCCGATTACCCCTCCAATTACATAAATGTCATCACCCATACCAGTCAAGGCAAACCCAATTCTCTTCCGAAACTCAGATGCTAAAACCACCACCTTCCTCACATCCCTGTGCTGTTTGATAATAAGTCCATGACTCATCACATAGACAGAACCATGAACAACTGCCATTGGACCCTGGAGCCAACCATAATCTTCAACTGTCCACCCAAGCCCCATATGATCTAAGACTTGTACTGTCGACAACCCTTTGTGCAAGACATGCATCTTTTCTCCAATAACCAATCCTGTGCATGCTGAATTATGAGTGCGATGGAGATCAGGAATTGGGACCCAAACATCCTTCTCAAGATCATACATTTCTGCTTGAGAAATTGACTTCCGGCAGCTGGTGAAACCGCCTGCAACAACTATCTTTCCCTTCAAAGTGCAGCATGCAAACATAACACGAGGCACAAGCATGGATGCACGTGGAGACCACTGACGGATTACAGGGTCATATGACCAGACCTCATTAGTAGCAAAACTCCCATCGTGGTCTCCAGTCAATGGGTCAACAGCATCACTGCCACCACCAAGCACAAACAACTTTCCAGCAGCGGAAACAACACCGAAGTGTGCAAGGTGCCTGATTTTTGAGGGAAGAACAGGTAGAGTAATCCAAAGGTCTCTGAGAGGGTCATAAAGCTGCCATAAATTCTCTGGGTCAAAAGCGCACACACCTAGTAAATCCTCTGATGAACCAACCTCCTGTCGCACTTTAAAAAGCTCAGGGCTACGAATAGCAGCTCTCCAGGAATGAGAAACAAGCTCCAAGTTAGGATGAAGGTAGAATGGAACCCGTGCAAGGCACCTGAGGGCAACAGCATCTGGAAGACCTTCAATCAGTTCAGACATACTAACCACAGTTTCATCCGTTTTGTATGATTCTTCACTGGCGAATTGCTACTGTACTGATGTAGACTTCACAACCACAACCTGAAACATCAAAATGGATACAAATATATGAGGACCAATTAATATTTCTACAATTTTAAGATCTCTACCCTTTTAAGGTGTACAAGCATCTTGATGGAAATGGAATCTCAATCACTGCATTTCTCAGCATAAAATCGACAAAATCCGAAAGAGAAAAATCATCCTTCAAAATGTAGAAAGTAAAAGCCCCAACAAATAAACACCCAGAAAGCAAAAAATTGTAGCAAGAAATAAAGGAAAAGGTGGACTTTTTTAATTTTCTTGATACTGATAACTTTTCAATAATAACTTGATCAAAATTTCGAGGTACAAGATTTTCATATTTTGGATAAATGGTTTAGATGTAAAAAATTCTTGAAATGCTACCAATAGTAACCGACGGCCACTTTTCTGAAGGAGATTTAAAGTCCAATTCTTTCAACACAGTACAGTTAGATCAAGAGGCAAACTACATCTAAACATGTGGGAATTATAAAGGAAGTCAATACAATTCTATAGAGAAACCTAGTTCAGAAGGTTTCAATCATGGTAAATCACCTTGTTGATAATATTCTGGTGCCCAATGCACATAGAAACACACTAATACTGAACCCCAAGAGATAAGCAATAACTGGGACAGCAGATTATCAAAAGAGATAGGCCTTCAAAATAAGCATCAAATATCCAAACTTCAGGTTGATATCGTGAAACTATAGCATCCCATTATTCTCCACAAGGAATTGCTAACCGTACAACAGTAAAAAATGTAGCAAGCATTCAAATTATTTTTAATGATCAAACACCATGCTTGAGATCACTTCACTGTGTCAAGTTTCAAGGATGCACATTTCTCTACATCTATCCGGACTCCATAATTGCCAAGATAACAATTAAAAGAGTTCTTTTCAAGACTACCAAGCAATAAGCATATTGAATCCAATCAACAGAAAATACAAAGAAAGAGTATTGGGAAGAAAAAGGAAGGATTAAGGAAGGAAGAAAATCAGAAGACAAATAGTAACCTAATAAAAGTGGACACAACTAGCAGAGAAATTGACTAGCACCAGGTCCAGCCATCTATGAACCTAAAAAATGAGAATTCTCAAACTCTACATTCAAATAAAATGTTGAAATAGAAACCTTTTCCTAAATTCTACTCTATGGTTAAAGAAAATAAGAATGCTCTAGTCTCAACACTGCGTCCTTTTAAACTCTTAAGCATTTGAATAAAGTTAGTTACCTGAATTTAAAGTGTATTATAATCTACATATCCTACAAGGTAAAATTTCAAATAGAAAATATTGAACTTGTAATCTATCCATATCATGTTGCTAAAAGTCTTTCCAGAATTTCATGTTGGTAAAGCCGTAAAGGATATCCAGATGCTAATTGGCAGGCAAGACAATGCAAAATTTAAAATGAACAGCATAAAGACCTCATCTGAAACTCAATTTAAAGAAAAATGCTGCAAAAACTCGAAACCAGCATTCACAAAACCAGACATGAAGTCTAAAGCAGACAAACAGTAAAACATGCTGTATTTCACGAAATATTATTATTTTTTCACATGCAACTTTGCCACAGCTAAAAAACCGAAAATTTAAATCCCAAATGGGATAACATTTGTGGCATCAGAAGATGATACTTCAGGAGCAAACACACATATATGTAAGATTATCAAAAAACATAAAAGTAATGCACACTTGTAATAGATAAGATTTAAGAACAAACCAAACATAAGAAAGCCAAAAAAAAAAAAAAAAAAAAAAAAAACCCGTCCACATCACTGACACAGGATCGACGCCTAACCCAAATCCAATTTCACAATCACAACACCACAAACTGATTTAGATAACAAATTAAAAATTAAGCCCTAAAGCAAAGTAACCCCAGAAAGAGCGACCCTCATGAAAGTAAACAAAATTCATCATTTTTAACACAAAATTAACTTCCAAATTCAACGAAATTTGGTTAAAATAAACGAATTTCAACATAAATATACCTGAAAACAAAACCCAGTAGAGCGGTGAGAGACACGAGACTTGGGGTTGTGGTATTAAGTTTTTTTTTTTTTTTTGGATTTCTGTTTTTTCGAAAGAGATTTGCTACGAAAGTGTTTAACAGCTAAGAAAATTATACAAAACGATGAGTTTAAATTAAAAATAAAAATAAAAATTAAAAATTAAAAAAACAGAAAAGAAAATGGGTTTTCGTAATTTGCTTTGTGTTTTGTGAATGTGAATAAAGATTTAAGAAGCGTTACAAGTGTCTTTAATAACTTGACCTAAAACAACATAACCAAAAAAAAAAAACAAACACAGAAAAGGCTTTTTGGGTTATGTTTTGTGAAAGTGAAATCATGGTTGGATTTGATTTAACATTCCGTCTCACTTACATCTATTCCTACATCATTAGATTTGCATAAAATCAATAGTCAATATTTTAATATTTGTATTTAAGTTAAAATTTCAATTTAAAATATAAAAGGTATTTGATATTGATTTTTTTTTAATTATTATTGATATTATTAAATAAGAATTAATAATAATTATTTGATTCATCTAATATATATATATATATATATATATATATATATATAGTGAATCACTCATTCCGGGCTTAAGCGAGCAGGTAAAACTATCAGTGTCTCAAGTTCTTATAAAAAATGCACCCTCTGAATTCGAACCTAAGACCTGAAAAATAAATCATTAGTTCTACATCACCAAGTCACGGCTCTTGAAGACTATTATATATACATGTGTGGTTAAAAATTATAAAAAAAAATGGGTGCAAAAATAAATAAAAGGAACGCTGAACTCAATCTACCCATCAATTTTTTATGGATAAATGTTGTTGGTTTCTTCTAATGGTTAACTTAATAATTTATAAATAGATGTTTCAACTTTTAATTTAAAAACAAATCATTGCTAATTCAATAATAGGTACCTCCTGGTTTTATACTGTCTGTGCAATTAAACTCAAAAATAAATAAAATTCAATAAAATACATAAATAAATAGTTCTCTATTATTACTTGATAAATAAAAAGTCGATCTCTTATTTTAGGATTTTTTGTACTAGTTATAGTATCTCGTTATAAGGAAAATAAACTGACAGCGGTTACATTTCATTCACAAATCCCATTAACTGGCTCACTCCATAAATTCTCGGAACTTCCCTATTCTAGATGATTGTCCAGCTTAAAGAAACAGAAATTAATTAATGACTGTCTCATTCATGTTAGCAGATTCATGTCATTAAGGAGCTGATATCCCGGGCTCAATCTTTGCACGATCTTTGTTTGCCTTTGTTGGAAGTTGGAACCAAGCCTGAGATGAAACTCCTATCGGGTAGTTCCGAATTCGAACTCTGACGGAGTGTGGGAACACAGAAACTGGGGGGCGACGCATGCTGTCCCGGGCTCGCGGCCCAGTCGGGAGTACGGAGTAGCCACGGGGGACTAAACGGAGAATATTGAGTCGCCACCGGTGTGAACCGGGAAAATGAGATTTAAGGCCGCACTCACCCCTCGCAAGGGAAGACCTCAAACCATTGGGTTCGGAATGGTCCCTTACTTATGCCACTTGTAATGACAGGATTTATGTAATAATTTAATCAGGCTTAAGTAGCACTTATTTCTAAAAGTATCATGCTTCTAAATTCACGGGTACAAAATAAAACTTATACATACATTTCACATATATCTCGCATCTAAGAACACATGCCTGAAAGTACCTCAAAGTAACAACGAACATACAACTTCATTCAGCATATCATATTCATGAAAAACAAGCATTCATAATAACCGCAAAAGCATACATGTGAACAATTTTCCAAGTGATACGTGGAATTGTATCCCAAGTACAGACCGCATTACCGTCCATTCGGAATCGGCTACAGAATTTATGTCTGGGTTTCCATCCGATATATCACAAGAAATAATACTCCAAAGTCATCATGGCATAGGTATATGAATCGTAATGCGTTAAATCAAGACTAAGGCAAATGACGCAACTAATGAAATAAACATGTTTTTCATTATTATGTGCACAAAGATAAAAATGACTATGTGTGGTTCCATAAAAAATCACCTAGGAAACAATTATACATGGCATGTGATGAATATGTCTCAGTTCAGTGTGTTCGCGTTCGTGTAGCGTTCGTAAACGCGTTCGAACGGTAAACAGAAGGTTCGCGTTCGTATGGCGTTTGATAACGCGTTCGAACGGAAATGAAACAGAATGCTCACGTTCGTATGGCGTTCGTTAACGCGTTCGAACGGAAATGAAACAGAATGCTGCTCGTTCGTATGGCGTTCGTGAATGCGTTCGAACGGAAATGAGACCTGATGCATGATAAGGCAAAATGCATGCGCGTTCGAGTTGCGTTCGTAAACGCGTTCGAACGGGAACAGGCCTGATGCATGAAATGGAACGCAATACATAAACAACAAAATAAAGGGGGCGCGGGTGAAGTACTGCCGTAAAGGTGGCCTTTTGGGGCTCTTGGTCTCTCAAGAGAGGACCTTTAGACCAACATACTAAGCTCATGCGCGTCACATCACACAACACATGAAATAAAGACAATAAAAGTGTAGGACTTCGTATGCCCAATTGAACGTACATTCAACCCAAACACACTTCGTCCAGCGCGGCGAAAAGTAGTAGTGTCACAAGGTGGCCTTTTAGGCTCTTCATCTCTCAAATAGAGGACCTTTGGACTAACTCACTAAGCCCCATGCGATCGATCGCATCATACATACAAAAATAGAGCAATCATATCAAAACCAAGTATGCCCGATTGAACACATCTTACATCCAATCCGAACACACATCAACCGGCGCGGCAAAGCATCGTGGTAAAGGGTTTTAACCCCTCCCCATAAGGGATCTTTTCATTCCACTTACTAAGCCCATGCGCTCGATTGAATCATGCATAAATAAACAACATACAGAATTCAAGTGACGAAAGATAAACAAAAAAACATCACAAAACAAAGAGGGTGCCGTTTACTCAAGCGGTACGTGGAGTGTGTCCCGAGTACAGATCATATTACCGTCCATTCGGAATCGGCTATGAAATTTATGTCCGGATTTCCATCCGATATACCGCGAGAGTTGACACGTCTCTCATTTTACTCCACAGCCACAACATACTACATCTCATAATTCATGCATATTTATCTACTCAAGGGCCACAACATGCATTTCAACATGACAATCATGCAAGTAAGTAAGTAATATTTAATAAATAATACACAAAAAAACGAGTGTGAAAGATACCCTCAGGTCTAAACTTTTTGCCAACTTTCAGGCTTGCGTTTCACTGACGTCGGAAGGGTACAGCTCCTCAACTTCTCCGGTTCACTGGTTTAGCGTCCTAGCTCACTGCTTTGCTGTTTTGCTTGCGGTTCGAACTCTGTTCTGCTCCTGTTCGGCCTCTGTTTTGCTGCTCACTGCTCAGGCCACCTGTTTTGACGTTTCAATGAACTGTTCCAAGTTTGTGTGGGTTCTTAGTGCAGTTGTGTGTGATTATTTTAAGGATTATGAATGCAGTCTCTTTATGCTACTGTTTTTAAGATTTTTAGGCAATGTTTTATGTGTATTGCTGCTGTTTTTTTAGGAGTTAAATTACTGCTGTTTGGGCGTGATTTAGGGACTGGTTTGGGTCAGTTTCGGTGGGAAGGGGACTGCTGTTTGGGGGTATATTGGTGGTTACGGTGGTGTGTTTTAAGGTAGTTTAGGGACTGTTTCAGTGATGTAAAGGGAGAGTGTTTTCGGTCTGTGGAGGTTGTGGGGGTTAGGGGGGTTGCTATTTTCGGTGGTGATTATGAGTTGTTTTGGTGGTTGGAGGGGGTGTGAATGGCTATTGTATTTTCGGTAATATGAGAGTGTTTGAGGGCTGGTTGTTTCGGTTGTTGAAGGAGGTGTAGGAGAGAAATCGTTTTACTTCTTTATGCTATTACCGTGAATGATCTTCTGTGAATGAGAGGATGGCTTTGGTTAGGGGTTGTTTATATAGAGAAGGGTTAGGGCTTCACCTTGTCTCACAAGGAAGGGATTTGGTGCATTATAAGGAGGATTTGATTTGGTGTTGAGCAAGGAAAGTCAAAGATTGAGGGGGGACAAATCTTGGCTAGATTAGGAAGTCAATATCTTTAATTTGTTATGATTGATTTTAATTAGGCATGACATCTTTTTAATTTAGTATGTGATTTGTTTAGTTAGGAAGTTAATATATTTGATTTATCTTCATTAGGTATGATTATATTTTGTGTTTTATTTAATTGGTAAATGGTTTAAATATTTTATTTAATATTTAATGTTTAATTTAATTAAATTGGGATGTGTTTTATGGGCTTTGGGGAGCTAATTGGGCTGGGGTGCGAGCGGTAGCAGCAAAACCAGAAACACCGACGTCGTTCGAACGCCAATTCGAACGCTACATGAACGTCCGCACTGATCTGTCTGACGTTCGAACGAAGTAACGAACGCAGCACTAACGAAGACAGTGAGCTTGTGAAATGAACTTGATGACGTACTTATTTCGGATTTCCCCTTCCGACCTCCGTTTCCCGCAATATCCTTAGCTAAAAAGGTATTGCCTCCAACTGAGACTCATCATCGGGTTTCACATGCAAAAATGCAATGCCTACAGTCGCCCCCACTTTGATGGGACTTGTGCAGTGTGTGACTTTGAACATCCTATCAAAGTTATGCAATGCATTTCTACTTACCTGGCTCGCCAGCTGTCACTTGACTTACCATGTGTTGAGTTGAGTTGATTTGGTGGTGAGGTGCTGCGACCCCTGGTTCATTCCCGAACCGTGCTCCATTTTTAGAGCGCCATTCTTGGCATATTTTGTGTGTGTGCTCCATTTTGGAGCGCCATTTCCGGCATTTGCTGTGTGTGTTCCATTTTGGAGTGCCATTTTCGGCATGTTGTAGTGCTCCATTTTGGAGTGCCATTTTCGGCGTCTGTTGTGAGTGCTCCATTTTGGAGTGCCATTTTCGGCATCTGTTGTGAGTGCTCCATTTTGGAGTGCCATTTCCGGCGTCTGTTGTGAGTGCTCCATTTTGGAATGCCATTTTCGGCATCGGTTCTGAATGCTCCATTTTAGAGTGCCATTTTCGGCATCGGTTGTGAATGCTCCATTTTGGAGTGCCATTTTCGGCGTCTGCTATGTGTGCTCCATTTTGGGGCGCCATTTTCGGCATCTGTTGTGGTAGCGGTCCATTTCCGAACTGTGCTGTGCGAGATTGTGGCTCCTTTTTGAACCGTTACTTGATGAGATGGTCTTTGCTGCTATAAACCTGCGAACACAAAACAAACATTGCATGTATGTGATATGTATGCATGTATGCATGTATATGTATTATATTCCGATGGGTTAGGCCTTCCTTGGTCCATTTCCGAACCGTGCTCCATTTTTGGAGTGCCACTTTTGGCGAGATGTGAAAGTAGTCCATTTTCGAACCATGCTCCATTTTCGGAGTGCCCTTTTCGGCGAGATGAGATGATGGTCCATTTCGAACCGTGCTCCATTTTCGGAGTGCCATTTTCGGCGAGATGTGATAATGGTCCATTTCCGAACCGTTACTGATAATGATGTGGGCCCCGCCCCAGAGTACTATACCCGGCAGAACTAATACTGAACCAATGTGGGCCTCGCCCCCCAGAATGCCATACCCAGCAGAACTGATACTGAACTGATGTGGGCCTCGCCCCCCAGAACGCCATACCCGGCAGAATCTGATGCTGACATGGGCCTCGCCCCCAGACCGAGACTGACATGGGCCTCGCCCCAAACTGATACTGATATGGGCCTCGCCCCAAGACTGATACTGATGTGGGCCTCACCCCCAACTGATACTGATATGGGCCTCGCCCCCAGACTGATACTGATATGGGCCTCGCCCCAAGACTGATACTGATATGGGCCTCGACCCTGGGATTCATCCCCAAACTGATACTGATTCATTTCTGAAACTGACTGTACTGTTGTTGCTCCCGAAGATTCCCCGTGTTCTAAACATCACTGAATTTTATAGTGCCAATGTTGAATGTTTTTCTCAAATATACTCATATTGCAGAAGAGATTCAGCGAAACAATGTCTTTATTATCATTTAAAAATGATTCGAACATGTAGACTAAGTCAATGTCTATATTAAAAATGCATGATCAAATAGACTAGGAGGGATGATTTCATCATTCGCAATATTGCCTTCTTTCTTGGCCTATGGTTCTCCACCGTTGTCATCCCCTATTCCTATGAATGAAGCTGAGTGGTCGAGAGTTTGGAGGACAAGGGTTTCGGGTAGGCCAGAGTTGATCATGTAGTTGGGTAGGGGATTTCTGTGTGCGTTGGGTTGTTCTCTTTCTGGGTCAGGTATTTTGTGAGCATCGATGAGGTTTTGGATTTCATGCCTAAGGCGGGGTGCAGCTGTCAGTTTCGTGGCCTCTCCTCTGATGGAAGTGACAATACAAGCTTAGGTTAAGGTTGGGTGGTATAGGATCTGGAAGTGGTTTAGGCTCTAAGGGTTTTAGGAGTCCTTGTCCCTTCAACTTCTCAAGCACCTTCGATAACGGCTTCCCAAGGTTAGAGAAATGTCGGTTCTTGACGGTGGCGACCTCGGCAATAGCGGGCTTGGTCTCAGAAGGCCCCCCAAAAGTTCTTCTATTCTGGCCATAAAACTTTCTGTTTTCAGCCTCTTCTTCCTCAATATCAATGACAGTTTCCCTCAACTGTCGAAAATCAACAATCATGGAGGTCATCCTCCTCAACTTGCTGTAGATCGAGGGCTTAGTGCCCTTGATGATCACTTTAATCTGGTCCTTCTCAGAGGGCCGAGTCTGCATTTTCAGAAGCTGGCATCTCCAGCGGTCTACATACTCCTTGAAGCTTTCTTCCGGCTTCTGCTTAGTGTTCTCCAAATCACGGAGTGACAAGTCAATTTCTAAGTCTGTAACATACTGCTTCAGAAAAGCATCAGCTAGTTCCTTCCAATCTTCCTTAACCTTCTTCTCAAGGCTATGATACCAAACCACAGGTGCCCCCTCGAGTGACATCCCAAACATCTTTTGGACTTGGCGCTGTGATAGGCCCACTGAACTCATGACTGAGACATATTGCTGCAGATGGACTCTCGGGTCTCCATTCCCATTAAACTTGGCTATGTCGGGCATTTTAAACTGAGCTGGCAGCTGTTCTCCGAACGTCATTGTCTCATAATCTAACAACTTCATGTTTACCCCTCATTTTACGGGTAACTGTTTCAACCTGATCCCGGAGCTTCTGAAATTCTGCCTGAGACCCAATCACTCTGCCTGTTGCATATTCTGCCATGTCATCATCAAAAGTGGGGACATCATCCCCCAACCCATTCGAAGGCTCATCACGCCTCACATTCTCAGAATTTCCCCCGGCACGGGGCACAGCCATATTTGTCATGGCAGCAGTCAAGGCTTGCAACTGTTCAGTAATCTTGGCGAAGCCATTTTCCAACTGATCTATTGGGATACCTCAATATCTGATTCACTCATGTCTGTTCTTTTAGTGAGTCTTGTCCCTTCTCTAACCCAAACGGTATCTATGATGTTTTTTGAGACATAGATGGTGTTAACATGATATATGTATGTATGAGGTGCATGAGATGCATGTAACATATATAACATATTAAATCAATTAAAATTTCAAACAAATCGGCTGTTACCATTTTAGAATCTTTCGGGCTAATTGTCATAGGAGTGAACCCATCCCAGTTTAAATGGCCCAATGAGTTCACATCTCATGACAAGGTGCCCGACTAAACCCAAATGGTAACGTTCCGAACACAATCACAAAGTGGCCCATCAATCACTTAGAAGCCTTTGGCCCAATAGTCATGAAATACGTTCTTGTCCCAGTTTAAATGGCCCAACAAGCCCATATCCCATGATAAATGGTCCAAATGGATCAAACAACGATGTTCCCAAACACAAGCATAGAGAAAGATGATGCAAACATGACATAATAATTCTACAATAATGGCCTATCAACATTTCAGAAGCTTTTGGCCTAATAGTCATAAGGTGCGAACTTGCCCCAGTTTAAATGGCCCAGCAAGCCCGCATTTCTGACAATAGTCCAACTGCATCCAAATGAGGATGGTCCACAAGCACATATTCAAGGAAATAATTTTACTTTAGCCAACCCGGTCTATGGGTGGGTTAGCAAGAGTATAGACAAAGGCTCTCACCGGCGAAGGATGGCCCACAACTAGGTCTCCCCACTCAAGGGTTCGAGCAACCAAGTGAGCGCACCCTTTTTTATACACTAAGGTACGTGCCAATGAGCTATGGTGTGTGACGGACTGTCAAATGGATTTCCCGTTGTAGATTCCCCAGAGGGAAGGTGGAGCGAGGCTCACTTAAATACCCAAGCCTCTTAGGCTCTTATCGCTTGGTGTCAGGAATAAACAACGAGTCCTCCAAATTAGTCCATCACAATAGGGCTACGAGTAGATGGCTATCTAGGTGCCTCACAGCTTTTCCTTCTAGAAAGGTAGTGAATGAAGGAAGACACCAAACCATTACCTAGCCTCAAAATGCCTTTGATTAAACCCTCACTTTATCCACTATAGACACGGTCATTAAAACATAAATCCAAAACATCACAAGACAATATTTCGGGGCCGATTCTCTATCCCCAGTTGGAGTCGCCAGACTGTGGGAACACAGAAACTGGGCGACGCATGCTGTCCCGGGCTCGCGGCCCGGTCGGGAGTACGGAGTAGCCACGGGGGACTAAACCGGAGAATAATGGAGTCGCCACCCGGTGTGAACCGGGAAAATGAGATTTAAGGCCGCACTCACCCCTCGCAAGGGAAGACCTCAAACCATTGGGTTCGGAATGGTCCCTTACTTATGCCACTTGTAATGACAGGATTTATGTAATAATTTAATCAGGCTTAAGTAGCACTTATTTCCAAAAGTATCATGCTTCTAAATTCACGGTACAAAATAAAACTTATACATACATTTCACATATATCTCACATCTAAGAACACATGCCTGAAATACCTCAAAGTAACAACGAACATACAACTTCATTCAGCATATCATATTCATGAAAAACAAGCATACATAATAACCGCACAAGCATACATGTGAGCACTTTTCCAAGTGATACGTGGAATTGTATCCCAAGTACAGACCGCATTACCGTCCATTCGGAATCGGCTACGGAATTTATGTCTGGGTTTCCATCCGATATATCACAAGAAATAATACTCCAAAGTCATCATGGCATAGGTATATGAATCGTAATGCGTTAAATCAAGACTAAGGCAAATGACGCAACTAATGGAATAAACATGCTTTTCATTATTATGTGCACAAAGATAAAAATGACTATGTGGGTTCCATAAAAAATCACCTAAGAAACAATTATACATGGCATGTGATGAATATGTCTCAGTTCAGTGTGTTCGCGTTCGTGTAGCGTTCGTAAACGCGTTCGAACGGTAAACAGAAGGTTCGCATTCGTATGGCGTTTGATAACGCGTTCGAACGGAAATGAAACAGAATGCTCATGTTCGTATGGCGTTCGTTAACGCGTTCGAACGGAAATGAAAAGAATGCTCACGTTCGTATGGCGTTCGTGAACGCGTTCGAACGGAAATGAGACCTGATGCATGATAAGGCAAAATGCATGCGCGTTCGAGTTGCGTTCGTAAACGCGTTCGAACGGGAACAGACCTGATGCATGAAATGGGCGCAATACATAAACAACAAAATAAAGGGGGCGCGGCGAAGTACTGCTGTAAAGGTGGCCTTTTGGGGCTCTTGGTCTCTCAAAGA
>SKCR01049225.1:0-98649 GCA_019454045.1 Zanthoxylum bungeanum
ACCAACATCTGTAGCAAGCATCGCCTTGGTTTCTCCCTGAAATTGGACTCCATTGTCCGTGACCACATGGTGCGGCATACCATACCGGAAAATGAGATTCCGTGCTATAAACTTCGCCATCTGCTTTGCTGTAACATTACGGAAAGATTCGGCTTCTACCCATTTCGAGAAATAGTCAACTGCCACTACTATAAATCGGTGCCCATTCGAAGCATTCGGTCGAATCTCTCCGATCATATCTATTCCCCAAGCTGAGAAAGGCCATGGCTCTGACAGCCCATGCAACTCTATATGCGGTAGATGGTTCAAATTTCCGTGTGCTTGACAGTCATGACAATGTTTTACCAGCTTCGCACAGTCGGCTTCCATGGTTGACCAGTAAAAGCCTTGTCTCACAATCTTGCGGGACAAGTTCAATCCGTTCATGTGTGGTCCACATACACCAGCGTGCACTTCTTCCATTATCTTCTGAGCTTCTTCCTTTTTTAAACATTTCAGCTGAATACCATTGCCCTGCCTCTTGTAGAGCTCTCCCTTCATACTCACATACTGAGAGGCCAACTTCTGAATGGCTATTCTATCCTTTCTGCTTGCTTCCTTGGGGAATTCTCCACGTTCCAAATACTGCTGTACATCATAGTACCAAGGTTTCCCATCATCGACCTCCACTTCCAAGATTCTACCTATCTCATAGACTGGCTTGCTTGCCGTCGTCAACACGAGTGGTCTCATCACCAGTTTCTCTGGATTTTCCCAAGTTGCGGCCAGTGTTGCCAATGCATCTGCCATCTGATTCTCCTCTCTCGGCAAATGCTGAAATTTACAATCGGGGATAGTCTGTGCCAGACTTCTGAGATGGAACAAGTACGGTTTCAACCGTTCTTCTTTCAGTTCCCATTCTCCTTGCATCTGACGGATCACCAACATCGAGTCTCCGAAAACTTCAACATTCCTAGCTCTCAAGGCTATCAATGCCGTTAATCCGAATGCACATGCTTCATACTCGGCCATATTATTTGTCACCCCGAACGTCAACCTCTTGGCCATAGGCAAAGTTTCTCCTTCAGGGGTGACTATTACGATTCCGATTCCGGCTCCTTTGCAGTTCACTGCTCCGTCAAAATACATCTTCCATCCTTGAACTGCTATGGCTTGGATTTCTTCGTCGGGGAACTCAAACTTGTACTGATCCCCTTCGACAGGTTGCAAGGCCAGGAATTCTGCCACGGCTCGCCCTTTGATTACTTTGGACGTGAGGTATTCGATGTCAAATTCAGTCAGCAGCACTAACCATCTGCCCAACTTCCCAACCAGCGAGGGTACTGAATGCAAGTACTTCAAAGGATTCTCCTTTGCGACCACTTGGATCTTGTAAGACTGGAAGTAGTGGCGTAACTTCTTGGATGCCCATACTACTGCTAGACAAATCTTCTCCACTTCCTGGTAGTGAGCTTCGTACGGAAGCAGCTTCTTACTAAGGTAGTAGACAGCATGCTCTACTCCTGTCTCATCGGCTTGTACCATCATCGCCCCCAGCGCTTCAGGTTCAATAGCCAAATAAGTACCAAAGGCCTACCTGTCTCGGGGTTCCAACAAAGGAGGTTTCACCAAATATTCCCTTATTCTGTCAAATGCTTCCTGACACTGCTCGTTCCATTTTACCGGTTGGTCTTTCCTTAACAACTTGAAGATGGGCTCACACACCGATGTCAACTTAGCGATGAAACGGCTGATATACTGGATTTTCCCTAGGAAGGCTCTGACTTCTTTCTCTGTCGTTGGTGCTGGCATCTCAGTAATAGCCTAATCTTCTCGGGATCCACTTCTATTCCGCCCATTCCAACTGTATGGCCGAGCAGCTTTCCTGATGTTACTACTCTACTGAAAACACACTTCTTGGGATTCAGCCGCAAGTTGTACTTATCCACTCGTTCAAGGAACTTTTCCAACGCTTCATATGCCCCTCCCTCATTTCAGACTTGACCATCATGTCATCCACATACACCTCATCTCTCTTATGCATGAGGTCGTGAACAGAGTAGTGGCCATCTACTGATATGTGGCTCCGGCATTCTTAAGTCCAAACGGCATCACCTTATAGCAATAAGTACCCCATTCTATAACGAAGGCGGTCTTGTGCTTATCTTCTTCGGCCATAAGCACTTGGTTGTATCATGAAAATCCATCTGCGAATGAATACATAGCAGATAGAGCTGCACTATCAACCAATACGTCTATATGCGGTACAGGAAAATCATCTTTTGGGCAAGCTTTATTAAGATCCCTGTAATCCACACATATTCTGACTTTCCCGTCTTTCTTCGGCACCGGCACAATATTTGCCAACCACTCAGGATAATTCACCACTTCTAGGAATCCCACATCTATCTGCTTTTTGACTTCTTCTCTGACTTTCTCGGCCCACTCAGGCCTCATTCTTCGGAGTTTTTGCTTCACCGGCTTCATATTTGGATAAGTCGGTATTGCATGCTAGGCGATACTTCTGTCAACCCCAGGCATGTCTTCATAAGACCAGGCAAATACTGTAGCATATTTGACTAACATCTCCTCTAATCTCCTCCGCTCTTCAGGAGAAACCTCACTTGCAATCAGAATTTCCTTGGGGTTTTCAGACGTGCCAAGGTTGAATGTGTTTTTTTTAGTTGAGTTGATGTCAAATATACACAAGTCATGCAAATTGAGAGACTCAGACAAGTAAGCAAAATGAACGTCTTTATTGCTAGCAGATACGGAAATACATTCAAATAGGTCCGAGAGATAAACATCTTCCTCATCTATAGATGCTCCCTCTCTCATAGTTGGGTATTCCTCAGTCTTCTTGCTCTCTTCCAGGGTCAGGCTCTCCAATATCATCAACTCTTCCTCCCACCTCTCATCCTCTTTCTTCTCTTCTTCAACCAGTGGCTTTTCTCCCAACAGGTCCTGGAAGATCTCAAACCCGGGCACCACTATCCCGTTCACCTCCACTGGTTCAGGTTCTCCTTGATACCCCGAGGCTTTAACAAAGCACTCCATCAGCTTTAGCCCTTTCTTCTTGGCTTTGAGTTTTCCCTCATCAGAACGGTATCCCAAACCCTTTCGAGTATTATGTCCTTTGAAATCTGGCAGTGTCGAACCCTGTCCTGGCTCAAACTTCATCTTCTCCATGATTCGGGCTACTTTGGGATCCACCCATTCCTCAAAAGTCGCCGACACTTGGAACCTTGTGAAAGGTTGTATTTCCAAAGCGGCTACGGCATTATCCACCTCGGCTCGGATAGTGATAATTTTCCCGTCATAAGGGAACTTGATCATCTGATGTAAAGTAGAGGGCACGCCCCCAAGCTTATGGAACCAGGGCCTTCCCAACAACAAGGCAAAAATGGCTGGGATATCCAGCACAATGAACTCCACTTCATCCTCAACTGGACCAACCTTGACTATCGCGGCAAAAGTACCTTCGACTCCTCGCTTGCTATCATCATAGGCTTTGATAGTCATGTTGGAAGGACTCAACTCAGTTGGCTTAATACCCAGCCTTGCCAGAATTTTCAATGGGCATACATTGATGGAAGAGCCATCATCCACCATCACACAAGAAGTTCTCTTGCCCCTCACCTCAGCTCGGATGAACAAAGGCCTGTTGTGGTTTCTCCCTTCAGCCGGGAGCTCCTCATCCGAGAAGGTTATCAATACGGCTTCCTTCTGCACTGAACCCACAAACATAGCCGGATTAGCATCTTCCGGTATTACTATTTTGCTCAGGGCTTCTACCATAGCCCGCCGGTGTTCTCCAGATGCACATAATAGTTCCCAGATGCTCAGATGTGCCCGAGTCTTCTTCAACTGTTGCAGCACTATACCACCCTCGGCTTTCTCAGTATTCTCGGCTACTTCACGCCCTTCCTCCAGGACTTCCTTCCCCTTCTCTTTTTCGGTAGCATCATTGTAAAAGCGCCCACTCCGGGTCATGCCTTTCACTTCTTCTTCCTCACCCCCACTTGAGAAGTCTTCTCAGAAATCCTTCTTCTGTTCCGCCTCGTCTTCACTATTACTGTCCCAAATACCGAGGCAAAAGGCTGTTTGGTCAAAGGTTTGGAGGACAATGTCCTCTGGTAGGCCAGAGTTGATCATGTAGGTAGGTGGGGGAACAGAGTGATAATTGGGTAGAGGATTGCGGTGAGTGTTTGGTTGTTCTTTTTCAAGGTCGGGGATTTTATGGGAGTCTATTAGGTCTTGGACTTCGTGGCGAAGCCGCGCACAGTTATCGGTGTCATGACCAGGTTGTTGGTGGAAATGCAAAAGCGGCTCATGTTTAGGTTTGATGGGGGAGGATTTGGTAGTGGTTTTGGTTCGAGGGGTTTTAACAGTCCTTGCCTCAGTAGCTTCTCTAGTACCTTGGACAAAGGTCTACCCAAGTTAGAGAAGCGCCTATTTTTTATGGCTGCAATCTCCGCAGTAACAGGCTTAGCTCCTGAAGGTCCTCCGACAGTCCTCATGTTCAAACTATAGAACTTCCTGTTCTCAGCCTCCTCCTCTTCAATATCCATTACGGTTTCTCTCAACTGGCGGAAATCTGCAATCATCGAAGTCATTCTCCTCAGTTTACTATAGATCGAGGGTTTAGTCCCCTTAATGATCATCTTGATATGATCTTTCTCGGAAGGCCTTGTCTGCATCTTTAAGAGCTGGCTTCTCCAGCGGTCAACATACTCCTTAAAGCTCTCCTCAGGCTTCTGCTTAGTATTTTCCAAGTCGCGGAGCGATAGGTCGATCTCTAAGTCCTTCACATACTGCTTCAAGAAGGCATCAGCCAACTCCCTCCAATCTTCTTTAACCTTCTTCTCAAGGCTATGATACCAAACCACAGGTTCCCCCTCAAGTGACATCCCGAACATCTTCTGGACTTGGCGCTGAGATAGGCCAACTGAACTCATCACCGAGACATACAGCCTCAAGTGGACTCTCGGGTCTCTGTTCCCGTTGAACTTAGCAATATCAGGCATTTTGAACTGTGCGGGCAATTGTTCCTCAAACGTCATTGAGTCATAATCCAGTAGATCCTCATGCTTCCCCTTCAACTTACGGGTAACAGACTCCATCTGATCACGGAGCTTTTGCATTTCAGCCTGAGTCCCAGCTATCCTATCCTACCAGCGGCATAGTCAGCCATATCATCATCAAACATAGGAATATCCTCATTCACCCTGTTCGGAGGCTCCTCACGCCTCTCATTTTCAGAACTTCCCCCAGCACGGGGCACAACTACATTAGACATGGCAGCAGTTAGAGCTTGCAGTTGTTCGGTCATTTTGGCGAGATTTGCTTCAATCTGATCCATCCAGGACCCCTCGTTAACAGATTCACTCATGTTCACTACTGGTCTTTTGGTGAGTCTACCTTCTTCCCTAACCCAACGGGAATCTATGATGGATTTTGAGACACAAAAAAGGTTAACATGATGCATGTATGCATGACATGTGTGCAATGCAAATAAACAAACTCATAAAATAATTTACACTAATTGGCCCGTTATCATTTTAAAGTATCCAATCACATTATTACGCGGTGTAAACTTGTCCCAGTTGAAAAGGCCCAACAAGTTTATACTTTTGCGATAACATAGCTAAACAACTTCAAATGATAAAAGGCACAAACACAAACTGGCCCATCAGCATTTTAGAAACTTTGGCCTAATTGTTAAAAGGATATGAACTTGTCCCAGTTTAAATGGCCCAACGAGTTCACATCTTTTGACAAAGAGTCCAACTGAATCCAAACGATAACGGTCCGAAACACAAACATAATCAAACATTTTCTAAGGGTCATGCAACTAAGGTTCACATGCAGGCTTTAGGAGTGTAAACAAAAGCTCTCGCTGACGAAGGATTGTTCACAACTAGGACTCCCCACTCAAGGGTTCAAACGACCAAGTGAACGCACCTTTTTTATACCTTATGGTACGTGCCAACAAGTTATGGTGTGTGACTAACTATCGGATGGACTTCCCGTTGTAGATTCCCCAGAGGGAGGGTGGAGCGAGGCTCTCTTAAGTACCCAAGCCTCTTAGGCTCTTATCGCTTGGTGACAGGAATAAACAAAGAGTCCTCCAAACTAGTCTATCACAACAAGCTACAGATAATGATTATCTAGGTGCCTTCACAGCTTTTCCTTATAGAAAGGTAGTGAGTGAAGGAAGACACCAAACCATCACCTAGCCTTAACAATGCTTTTGATTAAACTCCCTAAACCCACAGTAGTCATGATTAATTAAAACACAAATCCAAACATTACAAGACAATATTTCGAGGCCGATTCTCTATCCCCAGTGGAGTCGCCAGACTGTAGACAACAGAAATTGGGCGACGCATGCTGTTCTAGACTCAAGGCCTAGTTGGGAGTACGGAGTAGCCCGCGGGGGACTAAACCGGAGAATAATAGAGTCACCACCCGGTGTGACCCGGGAAAATGATTTAAGGCCGCACTCACCCATCGCAAGGGAAGACCTCAAACTGTTGGGTTCGGAATGGTCCCTTACTTATGTCACTTGTAATGAATGGATTTATGCAATATTAACCAAGTCTACTCGACATACATTTTTGACCAAAATAGTCTAAATTCTAGGTTTGCATGTTTCAACAGTAACCTTTCATAACGGCAAACATCCGACATCACACATCAAACATGCTACATACATAGTAATCTAAACATGCCTTAATTTAAATTCCTAATACAAAAGGTAAATAACTAAAACATGCTTGAAATAAAATAACAACATTATACTGGCCTAATCATGCTCAAATACAAGTTGGATGGAATGAAATACATGAATCCTTCAAGTGGTACAGGGCATTGTATCCTGAGTGCAAACCATAATGCCGTCCATTCGGATTCGGCTATGGAATTTATGTCCGGGTTTCTATCCAATATACCACAAGAAAGAACACATATTTCATTCACCCAAAATCACATCATATAATAATTAATGATATTCATGCGACGGAAAAATAAGTTACATGCTTTTCTACGTTACTAATTCACATAACCTAAATTAAATAACATGTTAAATTAATTATTCATGCTAATCATCATAAAACACATTTTTCTAAATCATTATTTCATGTAAATAAATTTAATAATATAAACCCTCAGGTCTAACCTTTTGTGTCGTTCTTTGGAGGTGCGTTATACGGCTGTCGGAAAGGCTAAGTTGCCACGATTCCACCGATTCACTGTTTCGACGTTTTGCTCACTGCCTTGCCGCTTAGTTCGCTGTTCTGAGTTCGCTTCGCTGCTTTTTAGGTCTTCACACTTGGCTCACTGGTCGGTGATGAATTAGGGTCTGTTTTGGTTACGGTTTTGGACTGTTTTTTGGGTCGGTTCTTGGTGTGAAATATGGGCAGTTTGTGGAGGCTATTTTTACCTGTGCATGGGCTGCATGCAAGGGCAGTATTTACGTGAGGTGTAGGGCTGTTTGAAGGGGCTTATTTGCGTGAATAGCTAAGGGCTGTTGGAGTGCAATGGCGTGAGTGGTGAACTGGTTTCAGGTGGCTACTGGCGTGGATGGCCGTGTGTGTTTGAGTGCTGTTTGTGAGGACTTTGGACGTGAGCTGCAGTGTATGTTTGAGGGTTCGTTGATGGGGTCTTTAGGCGTGAAAGGCTGCTGGTTTGGGTGTAAGTCAGAGGGTTATTTGTTGCTGTGTGCGTTAATGGCAATTGGCATGTGGCGTGAGGCTAAGCAAGGTGGCCTTGTTGAGAGTTAATGTGTGTGGCATTTAGTTCATTGAAGCGGTGAGGTCAAAGGGCATGTGGCGTGAGGATAAGCTAGGTGGCCAGTGATAGTGTGCTGAGTACCATTGTGCGTGAGCTTAGGACGTGTGTTTGTGTGGAGTGTGAAGAGTGTTAGCTGGTCGATGTGGGACGTGATGAAGGCAGGTTTACTCGGCTAGTAGGGGCACATTTTTGGCATGATGAAGTTAAGGGCAATGTGTGAGTGGAGAGGGAATTGGGGGGAGCTTGAGCGTGAATCAGGGGCTGTCTGGAGGGGGGCTTTGACGTGTGATGAAGAACTTGTTCCAGGGGCTGTTGGGCGTTGTTTTGAATGGAGGGTGAGTGGCTCTTGATGAGAATGGGGAAGGGTTTCACGTGTATCTTTTTATAATGGAGGGAGTGAATGAATTATTAAATGTTTTTTTTTGTTTGGTGGGGGGTTGGAGGGTTTAGGCTTATTTATTGTGATGCTTGACTTGGTGGAACATGGGCTTGACTTTTGTTTGCTTTGTGATGAAAAGGAAGGTGGGGGTTATTAAATAGGTGGGACGTGGGGTTAGGGCTAGATTTAATTGGTTTTGTCTTTTTTTGGAAAGGGTGGCATGTGAAGTTAAATGGTGTGGGGCATGTGAGTTAAATGGTGTGGGGTTTGTATGGGAGATGGTCCACGTGAGTTTTAGGGTTTGTGCATGGAATTTGAAGGGGCACATGCATGAAAAGCTAGGGAGGGAGAATTGGCGTGAGAAATGGTTTTGGGCGGATGATGATTTTGAAATGGAAATCCGACGAACAAACCCGAAACTTAATGAGCGAATCAAATCCAACAAAATGTCAATTCTTGACTTCTCCTTTCCAACGACCGTTTTCCGCGACTTCCAGGACTTAAAGGTAGTGCCTCCTTACGAGACTCATCATCGGGTTTGGTATGCAAGAATGCAATGCCTACAGTGTTTCACCGATGGTACAAGAAATAGCTTCGCTCTGGATAGACCCCCTCAGAATTCCATTGGTAGTATGACTATGTGTCTATGGAAGTCCGAAATCAGGGTAGGTGTATTTAGTCTTAACTTGAGACTTGCACCGTTAATACTTGCAACAATCAATATACTTTTGCAGTCATCCAGGGCTTTAACAGGTTCTGAGTACGCCAATGCTGGGTATATTGAGAATCGTAGTGTGTTGGATGTGATGTCAAGACGGAAGTATCACTCCAGTCTTAGTGGAGATGATGGTCACGTAGGATACGATATTAGTACTCTTAAATGCTGCAGCTATCGGGATAAAATGACTAGGTCAGGTTTATCCGATTATAGAGACTAGTTACCAGACATTCGACATGTGCTTCGTACAAGGCAGACACAATTCCAGCCTCAGGCCCAGCAAGTGATCATCCGATACTGGACAGAAATACGTAATACTACGTATACTACGCCTGATACAGATCCTTTATTCCTGTAAGGATATTTCCGGAGAATTGGGTAGGCATGGCGCTTTACTAGAGGCCAACCTTGTCTTGTAAATCGGTAAAACGTAGTACGAGGTACTTGCGTGTT
The DNA here is from genome assembly GCA_019454045.1 of Zanthoxylum bungeanum. NCBI lineage: Eukaryota > Viridiplantae > Streptophyta > Magnoliopsida > Sapindales > Rutaceae > Zanthoxylum > Zanthoxylum bungeanum. Next base: position 9,324 of record SKCR01049225.1, read on the forward strand.
CGGATAGTCCGACGACCGAATTTACTGCCAATATATCCGGGGATCTCATGGGTCGCTCCCCAAAGATTCACCGATGACGTATGACTCGCACTTTAATTAATCTGGGATTAATTAGAAGAGAGAGAAAATTAATCTGGGATTAATTTCAGAGATATTTTATCTATGATAAAAAATTAATAAAAGAGAGATAACGATTAATTTGGAATTAATCGGTAAATTAATATATTTGATATATTAAACGAAATTGGATTTCGACGTGGAGGGCGAACGAATTAATTTAAAATTAATTCCTTAGCGACGTGAATAGTAATTATGGTTGGCATGATTATTTAATTAAATTAGATTTAATTGCGACGCAACAGATAAATTGTTAATTTAGAATTATCGAACCCAAGCCCGAGATTATTTGTGAGCGCATTCGCATTTCAAATTCGAATGCGGTACGCAAGTCAAATCAAGCATCAAATTATTAGTCGCATCAAGCCTCAAATCACTAGTCGTTTCAAGCGTCAAATCACTTGTCACTTTGAGTGATGTGACTTGACAACTTGATTGAGTGATGTGACTTGACACTTGACTTGATGTGACATGATGTGTGGTTGTTGGCTTTTAATTGTTTGACTTTTTAAAAGCAAATTCAAATGAAATTCATTTGAAATTCACAAGAAGTTTATTAGATACACTTGAAACCTAAATGCAAATTTATAACACACATCTTTCTCTCTTTCTTCCATCTCTCCTTCTCTCCTTCACCCTCTCAAATGCACGCCCAAGGGGCTGCCTTCAACTGAAAAACCGTGAGCAGTAAGGGCATTTAGGGGCTGATTTTGTTACAAAATTTGAAGTGCTAGCACACCGAGAGTTATACGAAGGTGATAGGGAAACCCACCCATGAGCCGGGAACCATTTGATTCAAGATTTGAGCTCAAATCATCAAGCAAAATCTGATTTTTCTGGGAAGTGGACTGCACTGCAGTGGCGCCACTTTGGAAGGGAAAAACAAGTTTTGTTCTTCATCAAATCGTCTCAACCGATCGATGTGAGTATTCCGCTATCTCGATTGATGTATTCACACATGTTTTTCATGCTTATAATGATCTTGGGACATAATTAGAAACCAACACGTACGTGTTCGGATAGTCCGACGACCGGATTTACTGCCAACATATCCAGACATCTCTTGGGTCGCTTCCCAAGGATACACCGATGACGTATGATTCGAGCTTAATTAATCTGGGATTAATTGCGGAGAGACTTTATCTTGGATAAAGTACTATTTGAAGAGAGAGAAAGATTAATTTGGAATTAATCGATAAATAATATATTCGATATATTAAACAAAATTAGATTTCGATGCGGAATTAAAATTATATTTTAATTTGGGCAAACGAGTTAATTTAGAATTAATTCGTAAGTGACGTGAATAGTAATTTTACTAGGTATAATTATTTAATTAAATTCAATTTAATTACGTTGCGACGAAAGTTTATTAATTCGGAATTAGCGAACCCGGGCTCGGGAGTGTTTGCGGGCCACTCGCATTTGGAATCGAGTGGGGTCCATATGTCACATCAAGTGTCACATCATATGTCATATTTATTCACTTTTGGTTGATGTATTTTGGTGGAGTTGGTGGTGACTTAAATCACACTCCAAAGTCAAGGCATGATAGACTTTTTACCAAACAAGCATTTGGTATATCATTAATTTGATTTTTGAAAACAAATACACAAGTCTTTTTCTCTCTTGGTTGGCCGAATACACAAGCATTTTTCCCTCCCCTTTGTTCTTCATCTTGGCTGAATTTTTTAGAGAACAAAATCAAAATTGTGGCAATTTTGAGAGCTAGCACTCATCAAGGAATCATCCAAGGTGTTAGGGAAACCCATTCAAGAGCTTGGAATCAGCAAAAGCTTGGAGCTTGGTCACTTCCATCCTTGGTCAACCTTGGCCGAATCTTGAAGGATTTTGTGGGCATTTGACGCATCCAAAAACCGATCAATGTAAGTGTGATTCCGCCACTCTTCGTTGTTATTCATTCATCATTTTATGCTTATCTTGATCTTGGGATTAAACCTATAAACCCAACAATGGTATCTTTGAGCCAAAATGAGCATGAAATAAATTAGGGTAAAATTCGGGTAAATTCAATTTGAGCATGATTTGATAAAATTGATTGATTGAGTATGCGTGAATGACGATATATTGTGGTTGTATTGGATCAATTTCTTGAAATATTGATTGGATCAATTTGAGGCCCAAAACATGGCTTATCAAATAAAATAACTTATTATTGTCTAGGACCTTCCTGAAATTATTCCCAATTTGAAAATTAAACCATTTAAATACATTTTCCCTAGGATTATGTATTAAACATCAATCTGTCAATTACTTCTTGATTCTAATAGTCCAACTATTTAATCAACGATTTGGGTACTATTTATTATAATGATTACAATAGTCCAACTATTTAATCAACTATAATTTTAATAGATTAAAAATCAATTATATTGATTACTATAATCCAATTATAAAATCAACTATAATTGAATGGTTTGAATATAGTCCAACTATTTATTAAAACAATATTTAAATATTAGTCCAACTAACTTTTAATTTTGTAACGACGAATGATATTTGTTTGAGCGCGTATGGCAAGTAATTAAACGAATATTGCAAATTCAATTCTTGCCTCCCACTATTTTTCGGCGAGCCTCTAACCCTCTGTCGAGTACTCGGGAAACCGTGTTTCCTAGTGGGCTAGGATCCCGTTAAATATCACACAATCTTGACTTTGGCCAACAAATTGTATGATAATTAACTAGGTGGATCTCTAAGATCAATTGGATCCAATCCAATTCCTAGATCCGGTAGGAGGACATCCAAGTCCGAAATATATATCTTATATATGCCAATACATCCAATGTATTACCTAACCTTTTTCCTCTGAATCAACTAAGCCTTGGCTTTGGCACAACAAGCTTAATGATTCCAGTTAAGCGCGACCCATTGACCATGGAAAGCTTCGTAATCAATGTCGATGGAAAAGAAGTGGTCTTGACTTTGGCCAACAAAACACAACTTGGACAAGACACTGATATGGAACAAAGCCTTCGTGATTCAAACACATCTTCGACAGACAAAGGCCTTGACTTTGGCCAACAAACCAATGCCGTCTTAGATCTTGAGCAAGAATCACTCAATGGAAGGAAAAATGCTTAATAAATTGTGAGGGTTTTTAGCATGCAAATTGGCAACCAAGTTATTATCTTTGTTAAGGTCTCATCATCATACACCCTTAAACATGCATTCTAAACACATAATAAAGCGCGTATGAAAATAAATAATAATGATATGCGGATGGATACTTAACACATTGATCCTAGATCAAATCACTCCCTTTCTCTCTCCCGCTAGCACTTGTATTACTTCTACCCGTTACACTGCACTTCTAAAGAAACCTCATTTACATTGAGGGGAATAGGTGAGAAGAGAATACAAAGAATAGGAGGTGATAAGGCTGGACACGCAGGTCCAATTTAATAAATCGAATTTATTACAACAATTTCCAAAATTGCCCCACCCCAACTAATATCCATCCGATATACATTATTCATTCATCACAACCATGTATTCACACAAGCATGTTATCATTCAATCTAATCAAATTAATTAATCTGATAATTAGTGATCATCCAATGTTCAAACAACGATTTGATTTTGTGCGAGTCAAACTCATTTTGCGAATAAGTACTCAAAGTACGAATTCTCGAATTAAATTAAACTACAACATTAAATCCAATTTAACATGTATTTAATACTAATTCATTATTTAATTCCAAATTAAATATTACACTTTAATAATAAACCTTTTACGACTTAAATTCCAAATTTAATCGTAACGCGTCTCCAAGACCGATTAACGTCCAACGTCAATTCAATTAAATTCCAATGGGCTTTTAATTGATTTATTAAGGCGTGGACTTTTGGTCAAACCAAATAACCAAAATCCAATCCGGGATTTAACTCATAAGCCCATAAATCAATCTTGGCCCATTAGGCCCAATTAAACTTTAAAGGTTCATTAAGTCGCATTTGGGTTTTAAGGAAGCGGTTTCGGGCCCAATTGGATCCAATCCAATTTGCCTTAACCTTTCTTTGTACAACAAAGCCCAACAAGCGCAATTACAACTTTAAAAGTCCAATTTCCAAAATTAGGCCCAAATAATTAAATTACCAAATTCTAAATTTCCAATTTAATTACATAAAGTGTTCAACACAATTAATTCTCCAATTGACATTTCTAAAACATCAATTAGCCTAATTAATCATGTTCATCATCATTATCACATGTCCAACACATTGATGAAAAATCAAACCCAATTTCATGCTTTAAAGTCTCGACAATTTAGGGATTTTAAGTCCGATTCGAATTCAATCCAATTAATTACACAATCGACATTAAATCATATACCGAATGATTTCCAACACATCCAATGTCCAAAAAATCAAAATTCCAAGACTTAATAGGGCTAAGGCATTCAATTTGGGGAAAAATGATCCAATCACATTTTCATGAAATGATCCAATCAATCTTCAATTCAACCACATTTAAGCATACTTAATCATCCAATTTCATAAAATCATGCTCAAATTCAAAATACCCAAATTTTAAGCCCTAAACTTTCATGCTCAAACCTAGGCTCTGATACCATTAAGTGTTGGTTTCTAATTAGGTCCCAAGATCATTGTAAGCATGAAAATAATGTGTGAATACATCAAAGGAGATACCGGAATACTCACATTGATCAGTTGAGACGATTTGATGAAGACCAAAAACCATTTTAGGTCCTCCAAGGTGCGCCTACTGCAACAGATTTTTGCTCCAAGAATTTCAGATTTTGCTTCATCATTTGAGCTCCAATATTCATTGTTTGATTCCCGGCTCGTGGGTGGGTTTCCCTATCACCTTCGTATACCTCTAAGAAATGTGCTAGCACTTGGATTTTGCCACAAAATCCTCCAAAATGCTTCCCTCATTCACGCCATTCTTGACAGAAAAATGGAGAAGAAAAGCCCTCCAAGGGCGTGAGGAAGAATGAGAGATGGAGAGAGAGAAAAAGTGTTAGGTTATTCCAAAGGTTGTAAATCATTTAGTTTATATAGTTTCCAAAAATATAAATGATTTACTATTTATTTATTCTTTCAAAAAGTCAAATAAATTAAATGTAATAACTTTGAGTGTTCCACACTCAAATGTCAATGTCCATCAAGTCATATCAACTTTAATAAAGTGACATGTTGTCAAGTCACATCACTCAAAGTGACAAGTGATTTGACGCTTGATATGACTAATGATTTGACGCTTAATGTGACTTGCGTGCCGCACTCGAATTCAAAATGCGAATGCGCTCGTAATCACACTCGGGCTCGGGTTGATAATTCCAAATTAACGATTTTTCCGTTGTGTCGTAATTAAATCTAATTTAATTAAATAATCATGCCTAGCATAATTACTATTCACGTCGCCAACGAATTAATTCTAAATTAATTTGTTCGCCAGAATTAAAATCTAATTTTAATTCCACGTCATTTAATATATCGAATATATAAATTTACCCGATTAATTCCAAATTAATCGTTTTCTCTCTTAAGACGATAGTTTATCCCAGATAAAATATCTCCGTAATTAATCCCAGATTAATTTTATCTCTCTTCTAATTAATCCCAAATTAATTAAAGTGCGAGTCATACGTCATCATTGAATCTTTGGGAAGCGACCCATGAGATCCCCGGATATGTTGGCAGTAAATTCGGTCGTCGGACTATCCAAATACGTAAATACCTCGTACTATGTTTTACCGATTTACAAGACAAGGTGCCACTCTAGTAAAGCGTCATGCCTACCCAATTCTCCGGAAATATCCTTACAGGAATAAAGGATCTGTATCAGGTGTAGTGTACGTAGTATTGCATATTTCTGTCCAGTATCGGATGATCACGTGCTAGGCCTGGGGCTGGAATTGTGTCTACCCCGTACGAAGCACATGTCGGATGTCTGGTAACTAGTCTCTATAATCGGATAAACCTGACCTAGTCATTTTATCCCGATAGCTGCATCATTTAAGAGCACTAATACCGTATCCTACGTGACCATCATCTCCACTGAGAATGGAGTGATACTTCCTTCTTGACATCACACCCAACACACTACGATTCTCAATATACCCAGTATTGGCGTACACAGAACCGGTTAAAGCCCTAGACGACTGCAACCAAAGTATATTGATTGTCGCAAGTATTAGCGGTGTAAGTCTCAGGTAAAGACTAAATACACATACCCTAATTTCGGACTTCCATAGACACATAGTCATACTACCAATGGAATTCCGAGGGGGTCTATCCAGAGCGAAGCTGTTTCCCGTACCATCGGTGAAACACAACCTCCTATTACACTTGCATGAGTATCCAATACCCAAATATATGAGAACTATACCGTTGTGCCCTCACAACGCGCACAAGTACAATACTAGACTTTTACGTATTTATCGATGTCTAATCTCGATAATACTCTGACTAAGGATATTTAATGATTTATCCTTCATTGATTGATTCTGTCTCATATCATTCTCAATCAAGGAACAAATCATAAGGACCTCTCATCATTTATATATCTTGGTGATCTAATCACAAATGATAAGAGTGCAATCTCATTTGTCACATAGTTAATTTGTACAACAACACCATGATCTGTACAAATAGTGACGCTATGAGTCATAATTGTCCAATAATCTCCCACTTGGCCTATAGCCAGTCGCTCGAGTGCTTGACACCCGAACTATGTACGGTTGGCTCAAATTGCTGAGAAAATACTTTCTTCAGCGGATTTACATGATCATCGTCTGATGAAATTTATACGATCATCACATCACCACGATATGTGATCCGAACGAATCAGATGAATATCAAAGTATGTATCTGGATCGTTGATGAGACCATTAATTCTTTAGCCTGCACTGATGCCTAGCTCAGCTGCTAACAGAAATATATCTAATCTAATTAGATTTGTTATTGACCCAGATTGCTTCTATTGCTGCCTCAGCTGCAGCAATTACCCGCATTTATTGTTTATACGGTAACAGTATCTTGCTTGGAAAATTTCCAGCTCACTGATCCGTTATTCAAACTGTATAGTACCGTTTGCGACTTTTAGTCGTTTTATCGGTTTAGGAAACTTGCAGTAGTGATTCCAGTCACTTCAAGTTCTCATTCTCCACAGATTAAGACAGCATCCTTAGATCTCTAAGATACTAACGGATGTTCTTAACATCAATCCAGTGACTATCACTTGGATTGGCCTGATTGTGAATCCATATGCTCAAAGCGTATGAGACACCAGGTCACGTACATTTTTCAATGTAAGATTTTTCTCGGAGAGTTTTCTCGAAAGTCTAGCTCTCACCGATTGTAATTTTATGAGAATATCATTTCTAAGAAAGACGTATTATCATTATTTATAGGACAGCCACTGTCAGTGCGCTCCAACTAACCCTCTAATTTACACAAGAATCATATTCGTTTTGAATCAAATCATACACCATTATGATTACATCAAAATGTTAATTCCAAGAACTCAATGCTTGCTTCAATCCAAACATGGATCAAACAACCTGCAAACCTTGTTTGCTAGTTTTGGTACGACAAAACCATTAGGATGTTGAAAACATCCTCCAAAAGATTTCCTTTTTCAGGAAAGCGATTTTCGTTCTTCTATCATATTTCATAAATGAAACATGCAGCTTTAGCAACATCATCATAATGGATTTACCATGGCAACAGTTAAAAGGTTTAATCGTAATCAACACAATGTTGATAACGATACTTTTCCGTTAAAAGCCTAGCTTTATACGTTGGTATGTTGCCTTCCATGTATGTCTTCATTGAAGACTCATATAGTACTAGTAGGCACAATGCCTTGCGGTACATCAACTAGTATTCTAAACACAGTTGATATACATGGAATCCATTTCGGATTATATGGCACTTTGCCATAATAGGGAGTCGATACCTTGTATCACTACCTCATACGTAGTCAGTTGGTGTTCCTCAATAAGATTGACATCTTATTAGGTGAGATCAGAAACCCATACCCCATGTTGTTTTCTGACTCTCTCCGACCTACGCAATTCTTGTGTATTCGAAGATTACTGGTAATAGTTTCATCCTTGATGAACTATTTATGTTCCATTAAGATTCGGTGCCTTAGACAGTATTACTCCGATTTTCATCGAGTTTTACTATCCTCTAACTTACCACTGCATATCGGTATTCCTCTTAGGAAAACCGTATGGCGAGCAACAATCCAATTGTTCTCTAGTGAGATGTATAAGTACAATACTTATGGTATCCCTAGGATCACCTTTAATTGACACTTATCCAATTTGGGTTCTTGTTTGATATCATCCAAACGTATGCCTAGCATACCCAAATATATAGGAATGTGAAACCCGGTTTTTTTCCCGTTCATATCTAATATGAAATCTGTCAAACAGATTTTAATGGAACCTTATTCTAAATAAGTTATGCACTGTTTATGTTTATCCGTTGAAGAAAATGGTAGCCCAGAGCGGCTCATGATTAACCTTATTATATCCAACAAAATTCAGTTTATCCTTTTCGGACACATCGTCAAATTGACGTGTCCGTGAGGAGTCCTCATTTGAAAGAATATTATACTCTTTCAAGTATATTAGAAACTTATTGCTTAAGTATTTTCCATTACGGTCTTACCGTGACGTTTTAATACTTTAGCCGATCTGTTTGTCTATTTCGTGTCGAAACTGTAAAAGTTTCTGATTTGTGTTCTTCAAAAGAAACACATAACCATAACGCGATTCCACATCCGTATAGGTCACGAAATATTCATATCCACATCTAGCCTAGCTAGTCATGGGCCCACTTGCCTCATCATAAACTAGGGCTAACAGATCTGTGGCATTTGCACTTTTACCAAGTAAATAGTGTTTTAGGCACTTTGCCCAATAAACTAGATTCGTAGACTTTATTTGAATGGAATCAAATTAGTCCTAGTACCCACTCTTCAAAAGTGCAGATATACGATTCTTGTTTGATTGTGTCCCAGACATCAATGCCACAATTAAGTTTCTTCTGATCAAATCAGTTCGAGCTATTTGATTGTCATTATATGTTTGAGATTTTATTTATATTCAAAATATAAATTCTGTTATTCACATCTAATGTGTACATCTCAATATCATCTTTATATAATAAAACACTTTAGTGTCTTAGAACATAAAGGTTCACCCGCAACGGGTTAAACACTGATATAGAGATAATGTATCTAGTCAAACTAGTTACATTATAACAGTTTCCTAATTTAAGTACATACCTGAAGGTACTTCCTAAACTTAGGTATCTACAGTTAAAACAGCGACTTACGTCCCGTTTCCCATTCGCAGATTAATCTCAACTGAAGTCAGTATCCTGCTCACATCAGATACTGCACATCAGTACATATTTATGTACCACACTAAGTATTTAAAATCTAATTTTATACTGATAGTGAACATAATTTTGACAAACACATTTAAAGTCAGAGCCTTGCCCTTTCTTTAATTCCTTCATGTCTGCTTTGTTTAAACGGCAGTCACGCTAACGCGATCCTGTTTGCCACAATTTAAGCAGATATTTTAGGATATGTCCTTTATCTTCCCAGAAGATTATAATGATTTTGCCTTTGCCCCTTTTCAACATTTTAGAAGCGTTTGGCCTAGCCTCGGCTTTCTAGAATATCGAAGTAAGGTGCGCCTTGCGCTACTTGCCTAATTGCAAACTTTGACTTTATCTCATTGAGAATAGTCATTAACTCTCCAAGAGTTATTATTGCAATTTTAGTACTTCTAAAATCTAAGTATAGATTTACGAAGATCCTTCAATTTTAGTTTCATACTTTAAGGATCTAATCCTTAGTTATGATTCAGAAATTAAGGAGTCTACTGCAACAAGCTTAATGGATTAAGCACTAAAGTTATCATTGCATGACCTTCCAAAGATTATGCTGGACTATTTGCTTAACTCCGAGCTTAGGCTTAATATATTATTTTATCAAATAAAATAACTTATTATTTTCCAGGACCATCCTGAAATTATTCCTAATTTGAAAATTAAACCATTTAAATACATTTTCCTAGGATTATGTATTAAACATCAATCTTTCAATTACTTCTTGATTCTAATAGTCCAACTATTTAATCAACAATTTAGGTTCTATTTATTATAATGATTACAATAGTCCAACTATTTAATCAACTATAATTTTAATAGATTAAAAATCAATTATATTGATTACCATAATCCAATTATAAAATCAACTATATTGAATGGTTTGAATATAGTCCAACTATTTATTAAAATAATATTTAAATATTAGTCCAACTAACATTTACTTTTGTAACGACGAATGATATTTGTTTGAGCGCGTATGGCAAGTAATTAAACGAATATTGCAAATTCAATTCTTGCCTCCCACTATTTTTCGGCGAGCCTCTAACCCTCTGTCGAGTACTCAGGAAACCGTGTTTCCTAGGGGGCTAGGATCCCGTTAAATATCACACAATCTTGACTTTGGCCAACAAATTATATGATAATTAACTAGGTAGATCTCTAAGATCATTTGGATCCAATCCAATTCCTAGATCCGTTAGGAGGACATCCAAGTCCGAAACATATATCTTATATATGCCAATACATCCAATGTATTACCTAACCTTTTTCCTCTGAATCAACTAAGCCTTGGCTTTGGCACAACAAGCTTAATGATTCCAGTTAAGCGCGACCCATTGACCATGGAAAGCTTCGTAATCAATGTCGATGGACAAGAAGTGGTCTTGACTTTGGCCAACAAACCACAACTTGGACAAGACACTGATATGGAACAAAGCCTTCGTGATTCAAACACATCTTCGACAGACAAAGGCCTTGACTTTGGCTAACAAACCAATGTCGTCTTAGATCTTGAGCAAGAATCATTCAATGGAAGGAAAAATGCTTAATAAATTTGAGGGTTTTTCGCGTGTAAATTGGCAACCAGTTTATTATCTTTGTTAAGGTCTCATCATCATACACCCTTAAACATGCATTCTAGACATATAATAAAGCGCGTATAAAAATAAATAATAATGATATGTGGATTGATACTTTACACATTGATCCTAGATCAAATCACTCCATTTCTCTCTCCGCTAGCACTTGTATTACTTCTACCCGTTACACTACTCTTCTAAAGAAACCTCATTTACATTGAGGGGAATGGGTGAGAAGAGAATACAAAGAATATGAGGTGATAAGGCTGGACACGCAGGTCCAATTTAATAAATCGAATTTATTACAACAATTTCCAAAATTAACCCCACCCGACTAATATCCATCCAATATACATTATTCATTCATCACAACCATGTATTCACACAAGCATGTTATCAATCAATCTAATCAAATTAATTAATCTGATAATTAGTGATCATCCAATGTTCAAACAAAACGATTTGATTTTGAGCGAGTCAAACTCGTTTTGCGAATAAGTACTCAAAGTATGAATTCTCGAATTAAATTAAACTACAACATTAAATCCAATTTAACATGTATTTAATACTAATTCATTATTAATTCCAATTAAATATTACACTTGAATAATAAACCTTTTACGACTTAAATTCCAAATTTAATTGTTACGCGTCTCAAAGACCGATTAACGTCCAACGTTAATTCAATTAAAGTCCAATGGGCTTTTAATTGATTTCTTAAGGCGTGGACTTTTGGTCAACTCGGGTCAAACCGAATAACCAAAATCCAATCCGGGATTTAACTGATTAGCCCATAAATCAATCTTGGCCCATTAGGGCCAATTAAACTTTAAAGGTTCATTAAGTCGCATTTGGGCTTTAAGGAAGCGGTTTTGGGCCCAATTGGATCCAATCCAATTTGCCTTAACCTTACTTTGTACAACAAAGCCCAACAAGCGCAATTACAACTTTAAAAGTCCAATTTCCAAAATTAGGCCCAAATAATTAAATTACCAAATTCCAAATTTCCAATTTAATTACATAAGTGTTCAACACAATTAATTCTCCAATTGACATTTCTAAAACATCAATTAGCCTAATTAATCATGTTCATCATCATTATCACATGTCCAACACTTGATGAAAAATCAAACCCAATTTCATGCTTTAAAGTCTCGGCAATTTGGGGATTTTATGTCCGATTCGAAGTCAATCCAATTAATTACACAATCGACATTAAATCATATACCGAATGATTTCCAACACATCCAATGTCCAAAAAATCAAAATTCCAAGTCTTAATAGGGCTAAGGCATTCAATTTGGGGAAAAATGATCCAATCACATTTTCATGAAATTGATCCAATCAATCTTCAATTCAACCACATTTAAGTATACTTAATCATTCAATTTCATAAAATCATGCTCAAATTCAAAATACCCAAATTTTAAGCCTAAACTTTCATGCTCAAACCTAGGCTCTGATACCATTAAGTATTGGTTTCTAATTAGGTCCCAAGATCATTGTAAGCATGAAAATAATGTGTGAATACATCAAAGGAGATAGTGGAATACTCACATCGATCGGTTGAGGTGATTTGATGAAGAATAAAAACCATTTTAGGTCCTCCAAGGTGCGCCCACTGCACCAGATATTTGCTCCAAGAATTTCAGATTTTGATTCATCATTTGAGCTCCAATCTTCGTTGTTTGATTCCCGGCTCGTGGGTTGGTTTCCCTATCACCTTCGTATACCTCTAAGAAGTGTGCTAGCACTTGGATTTTGCCACAAAATCCTCCAAAATGCTTCCCTCATTCATGCCATTCTTGACAGAAAAAATGGAGAAGAATAGCCCTCCAAGGGCGTGAGGAAGAAGGAGAGATGGAGAGAGAGAAAAAGTGTTAGGTTATTCCAAACGTTATAAATCATTTAGTTTATATATTTTCCAAAAATATAAATGATTTACCATTTATTTATTCTTTCAAAAAGTCAAATAAATTAAATGTAATAACTTTGAGTGTTCCACACTCAAATGTCAATGTCCATCAAGTCATATCAACTTTAATAAAGTGACATGTTGTCAAGTCACGTCACTCAAAGTGACATGTGATTTGACGATTGATGCGAGTAATGATTTGACGCTTAATGTGACTTGCGTGCTGAACTCGAATTCGAAATGCGAATGCGCTCGCAATCACACTTGGGCTCGGGTTCGATAATTCCAAATTAACGATTTTTCTGTTGCGTCGTAATTAAATCTAATTTAATTAAATAATCATGCCTAGCATAATTACTATTCACGTCGCCAACGAATTAATTCTAAATTAATTTGTTCGCCTGAATTAAAATCTAATTTTAATTCCGCTTCAAAATCCAATTTCGTTTAATATATCGAATATATTAATTTACCCGATTAATTCCAAATTAATCGTTTTCTCTCTTTAGACGATATTTTATCCCAGATAAAATATCTTTGTAATTAATCCTAGATTAATTTTCTCTCTCATCTAATTAATCCCATATTAATAAAAGTGTGAGTCATACATCATCGGTGAATCTTTGGGAAGCGACCCATGAGATCCCCGGATATGTTGGCAGTAAATTCGGTTGTCGGACTATCCGAACACGTAAGTACCTCGTACTATGTTTTACCGATTTACAAGACAAGGTTGGCCTCTAGCAAAGCGCCATGCGTACCTAATTCTCCGGAAATATCCTTACAGGAATAAAGGATCTGTATAAGGCGTTGTATACGTAGTATTACGTATTTCTGTCCAGTATCGGATGATCACGTGCTAGGCCTGGGGGGCTGGAATTGTGTCTGCCCCGTACGAAGCATATGTCGGATGTCTGGTAACTAGTCTCTATAATCGGATAAACCTGACCTAGTCATTTTATCCCGATAGCTTCAGCATTTAAGAGAACTAATACCGTATCCTACGTGACCATCATCTCCACTAAGACTGGAGTGATACTTCTGTCTTGACATCACACCCAACACACTACGATTCTCAATATACCCAGTATTGGCGTACACAGAACCGGTTAAATCCCTAGACGACCGCAACCAAAGTATATTGATTGTCGCAAGTATTAGCGGTGCAAGTCTCAAGTAAAGACTAAATACACATACCCTGATTTCGGACTTCCATAAACACATAGTCATACTACCAATAGAATTCCGAGGGGGTCTATCCAGAGCGAAGCTGTTTTCCGTACCATCGGGGTGAAACACAACCTCATATTACACTTGCATGAGTATCCAATACCAAAATATATGAGAACTATACCGTTTTGCCCTAACAACTTGCACAAGTGCAATACTAGTCTTTTACGTATTTATCGATGTCCAATCTCGATAATACTCTGACTAGGGATATTTAATGATTTATCCTTCATTGATTGATATTGTCTCATATCATTCTCAATCAAGGAACAAATCATAAGGACCTCTCATCATTTATATACCTTGGTGATCTAATCACAAATGATAAGAGTGCAATCTCCTTTGTCACATAGTTAATTTGTACAACAACACCATGATCTGTACAAATAGTGACGCTATGGGTCATAACTGTCCAACATTAAGTCCAAATGTAATAAATGGGCTTTAAGAGTTTAATGGGTCTTATGGGCCAAAATTGGTTTTATGGCAAAATGAGGGTAATTCCTTAATTGGCTTTGGTAATTGGGTTTGACCCACATTGACCAAAGCCCATTGATAAGTGCATGAAAATGTACATTAAAACATCACTTATCTAGGCTTATTGTTAAGCATTTAGTTATATATTTTATGTTTTAGTACATAATTTCTATTGTTATATTAATTTAAAAATGTTTATTATTTACACTTATTTAGTGATTTTTATTTGTAGGAATATTAATACATGGATCCGGGAATATTTACAAGAATTTTGGGAGCTTTTAGGAAGACACAGGACGGGGCGGGGAGCATTGGCCCCATGGCGCCAAAATTACATACAGGATGTGGCGCCATGGCGCCACCCACATACATATGGCGCCTTGGCGCCATATTGCCAGCATAGCCATGGCGCCAATGAAGCACACAATACAAGGTGCCATGACGCCTCATCATACAACTTGCCCGGGCCATTTTTCCAGAGAGTTAGCACCGTGGCGCCCACTTAAGGAGCCACGGCGCTGCGGGAGAGTTTCCTACACGTTCCAGGTTTCGTTTTTAGGGTTTTCTGAAATCCTAATGACACCCTGACACTATTATAAATACAACAGTTCGTCCAAAAACAAGAGGAGAGGCTGGTGGCGTGAAGCAGCACTCTATGCGCATAAACAACAAGAAATCAGAGCTGTGCAAATTCTCGGGATCAGAAGCAATGATTCATCCGATGATTCCCCATGTTATCTCTGTTATTTCTTCATCTAGCATGCGAAACTAATCCCCTAGGTAAAGCTAGGGATGAACTCTTGTGTTAGATTTTTATTATTTATGTTTTTGATTCATACGAACCTTTTTATCATTTAATAAATTAATGTTTATTATTTTCTATTATTTTTTGATTTATTAATCCAGAAATTATATTTTGTCAAATCCCATATAGATCCAGTCATGCTTCTTATGTGTGGTTTGCGGATTTAATTGTGACTGGTAAAGTTGTTTTGTGTGTTGGCCTTCTGCTGCAGTATTGCCTGAGGGTATATTGTCGACGTTAGATAGCTCGTAACGATGGCTTTTGTATGCTGTTAACATAGAGAAAATAATCATTAATTACCTTAGAATTTGAATATGCGTAGAATTGAATATCTTCCGGTTGTTGGTTTGGGATGTGAAACCTTCAATTGTGTAATAAAAAGAATCAATAACTAAATATAGGAGTTCGATGCAAGAGGGATTCCCGAAGCTTTGTCATATCTCTCTGCCATTATCTTTTAATATTTTTTCATTATTTTATTTATCTTTAATTTAATTACCAATTTTTATCGTTTTATTTATTAAGTTACCGTTAACGTCTTTGTTTAAGTATATCAGTTCCTGTAACCATCTCTCTGTGGAATCGACACCCCAACTGTACTACGATAACTGCGAGTCATATTTGGGCGTAACCACCCATGCCTTATGAAATCAATTAAAAGCCCATCGGACTTTAATTAAACAAACATTGGATGTTAGTTGGGCTTTGACACTCATTAAGATTAGATTTGGAATCTAAGTCATGAAAGTGCATTAAAAGGTGTAATTATTTAATTTGGAATTAAATAAATGAATTAGTATTGAATACGAATTAAATTAGATTTAACGAGTAGTTCGATATAATTCAAGAATGCGTACTTTAAGTACTTATTCTCAAACGAGTTGGACTCGTGCAAAATCAAATCATTATTTGAATATTGGATGATCACATAATTAAAGACTAATTAATTGGATTACATTGGTTGAATTGCATGCTATGAATGAATATATGGATGTGTTGAATGAATAGCATATATCGAATGGATATTAGAAGGGAAATGGCAATTTTAGAAATTATTGTAAATTTGGAATTTATAAATTGGTCCTGTGTGTCCAGCCTTATCTCTCATTATTTCTTTGTATTCTCTTCTCACCTAATTCCCCTCAATTTAATGAGGTTTCTATTATTGTATTATGTAATTGGGTAGAAGTAGAATAGTGCTAGCCGGGGAGAGGAAAGTGAGTGATTTGTTCTAGGAATAATCTGTTAAATATCCATCCACATATCGTTATTAATTTACTTCCCGCGCCTTATTATGCTTTTAGAATGCATGCTTAAGGGTGTATGATGAGACCTTAACAAAGATAATAAATTGGTTGCCAATTTACGTGAAAAAGCCTCAAAATATATTAAGCGTTTTACCTTCCGTTGAGTGATGCTTACTCAAGATCCAAAATTGGCATTGGTTTATTGGCCAAAGTCAAGACCTTTGTCAATTGCGGATGTGTTTGAATCATGAAGGCTTTGATCCACATCGGTGTCTTGTCCAAGTTGTGATTTGTTGGCCAAAGTCAAGATCACTTCTTATACATCGACATTGATTACGAAACTTTCCATGTCAATGGGTCCCGCTTAACTGGAATCATTAAGCTTGTTGTGACAATGCCAAGGCTTAGTTGATTTAGAGGAAAAAAAGTTAGGCTAATATATTGGATATATTGGCATTATATTGTATATATGTTTCGGACTTGGATGTCCACCTACCGGATCTATGATTGGATGAGATCTAATTGATCTTCGAGATCTACCTAGTTAAATATCATACAGCTTGTTGCCAAAGTCAAGGTTGTGTGTTATTTAACGGGATCCTAGCCCACTAGGAAATTAGGTTTCCTGAGTACTCGACAGAGGGTTAGAGGCTCGTCGAAAAATAGTGGGAGGCTAGTATTAAATTTATAATTTCATTCAGATAGTTAGCATTACGCGCTTTCAAATATTTCATCAAAATTATTTTATTTGTTGGACTAATATAATGTTATTTTTCTTGTAACAGTTAGCTGTACCCAATATCGTTGATTAGATAGTTGGACTATCGTAATAAGATGACAGGAAAGGGAAATGTCTGAGACATTATCATGGGTGAAAATGTCTTCAAGGGCACGAACTTTGTTGATTGGGAAATGAATCTGGGGATAGTCCTTGGAGATGAGAGGCTGCTATATACTATACAGACACCTCTTAGGCCTAAACCCAAACCTGATTAGTTACTTGAGCTTGAGCTTTGGAAGACTTACAGCGATGACAATGATACTGCTCAGTCAATTATGCTTTCTGTTATGACTCAGCATTTCCGTCGACAAAACAGGGACTTGGATCCCTACAACATGTTGGTGAGGTTACACGATCTTCACCGATCTAACCGTAGATCGCAGAGATATGAGTTGCAAAATAAGCTCTTCCGTGCACTTATGTCAGAAGGCATGTCTGTTGAGTCCCATGTGGCACAAATGATAGCTGATATTGACGAGCTGACTCAGATGGGATAGTCTTAGAGGCTGAGACTACCATAGATTTGATCTTGCAGTCTCTCCCCGATACTTGGAGAGAGTTCATCATAAACTATAACTTGATGAACCAAGATGATACTCTTGGAGAGCTGTTGTCAATTCTCAAGGAAGCTGAGAAGGAGCTTCTCAAGGGCAATAAGCGCGAGGCGCACTTTGCTTCGACATCTCAGACACCAAGGGCTGGGCCTAAGGCGACTGGAGGTGTGAAAAAGAAGAAGCATAAGAGAAAGGGAAAGGTTAAATCGTCAAAGGTTTCTGGGAAGCCAAAGGATAAATCTCAGGATGTATGCCTCCAGTGCGGCAAGCGGGGTCACTGGAAGAGTGACTGCCGCGAGTACAAGGCGCTCTAGAAGGAGATTAAAGCGGGCAAGGCACCGGCTACATGTATGTTTGTTATTGAAATAAACATGACTATTTCTAGATTTAAAAATTGGATTTTTGATTCTGGTTGTGGTACTCACATATGTACTGATGTGCAGGATCTGTGGATTAACAGGAGACTAACCTCAGGGGAGATTGATCTACGTGTCGAAATGGGGCACCAGTCGCCGTTTTGGCCGTTGGCACTTTTGTTTTGGAATTGCCCTCAAGGCATGTACTAGAACTTACAGACTGTTATTATGTACCTAGTTTGACAAGGAATATTATTTTTGTATCTATGTTAACCCAATGTGGGTACACTTTTGTATTTAGAAACACCGGGTGTTTTATTTATAAAAATGATATAGAAATTTGCACTGATATCGCAAATAATGGTCTTTATATTTTGAATATAATCAATCTCTAACATATAATATAACAAACAAAAGACTTAAAAAGAGTAATAAAATTGAAACTTATATGTGGCACTGTCGTCTGGGACACATAACAAGACTCACATATCCACACTTTCGAAGAGTGGGTACTTGGACGGATTTGATCCAAATTCATATGACGTTTGCGAATATTGCTTATTAGGTAAAATGCCTAAATCACCTTTTAGGGGTAAAGGTGAACGCGCCACCAAACTGTTAGCCCTTGTTCATAGTGACGTATGTGGGCCCATGTCTAGCCAGGCTAGAGGTGGATATGAATACTTCGTAACCTTTACAGATGATGCATCGCGTTATGGTTATGTGTATCTTATGAGACACAAGTCGGAAACTTTTGAGAATTCAAAGAGTTTCGACACGAAGTAGAAAAACAGACCGGTAAAAGTATAAAGACATTACGGTCGGACCGTGGTGGCGAATACTTGAGCAATGAGTTTCTAGATTACCTGAAAGAAATTGGTATTCTTTCACAGTGGACTCCTCCTGGAACACTGTAATTAAACGCTGGTGTCCGAACGGAGAAACCGAACTTTATTGGACATGGTAAGGTCTATGATGAGTCGCACTGAGCTACATTTTCCTTCTGGGGATATGCATTAAACAGTGCAATTCTTATTTTGAATACGGTTCCATCAAAGTCTTTTCAAAAGACTCCGTATGAGATATGGACAGGAAAGAAACCGGGTTTCTCATTCTTGAAGATTTGGGGATGCTAGGAATACGTCAAATGTTTGGAAGGTACCAAACTTGAGCCCAAATCGGATAAATGTCTATTCGTAGGATATCATAGGGAAACCAAAGGATATTACTTATATCACCCACGAGAGAAAAAAGTATTTATTGCTCTACATGCGGTTTTTCTTGAGAAGGAATTCCTAAATACAGTGGTTAGTGAGAGGAAAGTATAACTCGATGAAAATTAGAGTGACACTGTTCCTGGCATAGAATCCTGAATGGAACAAGAACAATCCATCCGGAATGAGAATGTACCACAATCTTCTACTACACAAGGACCGTGTAGGTCGGGAGAGTCAGGAAACAACCTGAGAGGTATGGGTTTTGATCTTACTCATGTAGATATAATCTCATTGAGGATAACGAACGGCTACGTATGAGGAAGCGATACAAGATATCGATTCCGCTTTATGGCAAGAAGCCATGAAGTCCGAAATGGATTCCATGTACACCAACCAAGTTTGGACACTGGTTGATGCACCAGAAGGCGTAAATCCTATTGGTTGTAAATGGGTCTTCAAGAAGAAGACCGACATGGATGGTAACGTACAAACGTACAAAGCTAGGATTGTAGGGAAGGGGTATCGTCAACGACATTGTGTCGATTACGATGAAATTTTCTCATCCGTTGCCATGATTAAATCCATTCCGATAATGCTTGCTATTGCTGCATATTTCGATTATGAGATATGGCAGATGGACGTTAAAACCGCTTTCCTTAACGGAAACCTTTTGGAGGATGTTTACATGCAACAGCCTGACAGCTTTATCGTGCCTAGAATTACAAACAAAATTTGTAAGTTAAATCGGTCCATTTATGGACTGAAGCAAGCGTCACGGTCATGGAACCAATGTTTTGATGAGATCCTAAAAGAATATGATTTCATTCAAAATGAAGATGACCCTTGTGTATATAAGAAGGTTAGTGGGAGAGCACTAACTTTTATTGTCCTTTATGTTGACGATGTATTGCTTATAGGTAATGACAATCCCTTGTTAACGTCGGTGAAAGCTTGGCTTTCATTAAAATTCTCCATGAAAGATCTAGGAGAAGCAACCTTTATTTTAGGAATAAAGATCTACCAGGATAGATCTAGAAAGCTGCTTGGACTCTCACAGAGTACATACATTGACAAAGTGTTGAAGAGATTCAACATGGATCAGTCCAAGAGGGGACTGTTGCCAGTGTCACATGACGTCTATCTATCTAAGGACATGAGTCCTGAAACTCAAGATGAGAGAGACAACATGAGTCGGATACCGTTCGCCTCGGTAGTCGGATCGATCGTGTATGCCATGATAGGTGCGCGACCTGATGTCTCCTATGCTTTGAGCATGTGTAGTCGCTATCAGGCCGATCCAGGTGAAGGTCACTGGATGGCGGTTAAGAATATCCTTAAGTATCTTAGACGAACTAAGGATGCTTTCTTAATCTATGGAGATGGAGAACTTGAGGTAACTGGGTATACCGATGCAAGTTTCCAAACCGACAAAGACGATGGTAAGTAATAATCCGGGTATATATTTTGTTTGAATAACGGAGTAGTAAGCTGGAAAGCTTCCAAGCAAAAGACTGTTGCCGATTCAACAATAGAAGCGGAGTATATTACTGCAGCTGAAGTAGCAAAAGAGGATGTTTGGATCTGAAAATTCCTAATTGGATTAGGAGTAGTTCCGTTAGTAGCTGAGCCCGTTCCATTATTTTGTGAAAATAATGGGGCTATAGCACAGGCTAAGGAACCGCGGTCTCATCAACGATCCAAGCATATTCTTCGACATTTCCATCTGATTCGTGAGATCATACATTGTGGCGATGTGAAGGTCGAGAAGGTCGCATCAGATGACAACATGGCAGATCCGCTGACGAAAGCTATTCCTCAACAAAAGTTTACATGTACATAGTTCAGGTATTATATGCTTGAGTGAATGCCTATAGGCCAAGTGGGAGATTGTTGGACATTTATGACCCATAGCGTCACTGTTTGTAAAAGACATTGTGTTTTTGTACAAAATTAACTATGTAGTAATGAAATTATCTATTACCGTTTTGTATTTATTTACTTTGATATATAAATTGTAGAAGTCCTAATGATTAGTTTCGGATTGAGATGATATGAGACAATATCAATCCATAAAGATTTAATCATTAAATATCCCTAGTCGTAGTATTATCGAGATTGGACATCGATAATGCGGAATAGACTAGTATTGCACTTGTGCGCGTTGTGAGGGCATAACGGCATAATTCTCATATATTTAAGTATTGGATACTTATGCAAGTACGATAGGAGGATATGTTTTACCGATGGTACGGAAAATAGCTCCGCTCTGGATAGACCCCGCGGAATCACATTGGTAGTATGTATATGTGTCTATGGGATTTCGCTTCAGGGTAGGTGTATTTGGTCTTAACTTGAGACTTGCATCGATAGTACTTGCGATAATCAATACGCTTTGGTTTTGGTCGTCCATGACTTTAACAGGTTCTGTGTACGCCTCTTCTGGGTTTATTGAGAATCGTAGTGTATTGGATGTGATGTCGAGAAGGAAGTATCACTTCAGACATATGGAGATGATAATCACGCAGGGATTCAGAACTGGTTCTTTATTGTGTTGCAACCATCGGGATAATATGACAAGGTCATGATTATCCGATTCAAAGAGACTAGTTGCTTGATTTCCGATATGTGCTTCGTACGGGGCAGACACTATTCCAGACTCAGGCCTTGCACATGACATCCGATACTGGATGGCAATACACAATACTATGGTATACTACGCCTGATATAGTTCGTATATTCCATTAAGAATATTTCAGGAGAATTGGGTAGGCATGACGCTTTGCTAGAAGCCAACCTTGTCTCATAAATCGGTAAAAACATAGTTCGAGGTACGTACGTGTTTGGATAGTCCGACGACCGGATTTACTGCCAACATATCCAGGGATCTCTTGGATCGCTTCCCGAGGATACACTGATGACGTATGATTTGAGCTTAATTAATCTGAGATTAATTACGGAGAGATTTTATCTTGGATAAAGTACTATTTGAAGAGAGAGAAAGATTAATTTGGAATTAATCGATAAAATAATATATTCGATATATTAAACGAAATTAGATTTCGACGCAGAATTAAAATTAGATTTTAATTCGGGCAAATTTAGAATTAATTCGTAAGCGACGTGAATAGTAATTTTACTAGGCATAATTATTTAATTAAATTCGATTTAATTACGTCGCGACAGAAGTTCGTTAATTCAGAATTAGCGAACCCGGGCCCGGGAGTGTTTGCGGGCCCACTCATATTTGGAATCGAGTGGGGCCCACATGTCATATCAAGTTTCACATCACATGTCACATTTATTCACTTTTGGTTGATGTATTTTGGTTGAGTTGGCGGTGACTTAAATCACACTCCAAAGTAAAGGCATGATAGACTTTTTACCAAACAATGATTTGGTATATCATTAATTTGTTTTTTTGCAAACAAATACACAAGTCTTTTTCTCTCATGGTTGGCTGAATACACAAGTATTTTTCTCTCCCATTTGTTCTTCATCTTGGCCGAATTTTTGAGAGAACAAAATCAAAATTGTGAGAATTTTGAGAGCTAGCACTCATCAAGGAATCATCTAAGGTGTTAGGGAAACCTATTCAAGAGCTTGGAATCAACAAAAGCTTGGAGCTTGGTCACTTCCATCATTGGTCTACCTTGGCCGAATCTTGAAGGATTTTGTGGGCATTTGACGCATCCAAAAACCAATCAATGTAAGTGTGATTCTGCCACTCTTCGTTATGATTAGTTCCTGGATTGAGATGATATGAGACAGTATTAGTCCTCGAAGGATTAATCATTAAATATCCCTAGTCATAGTATTATCGAGACTGGACATCGATAATACGGAATAGACTAGTATTACAGTTGTGGGTGTTATGGAAGCGTAACAACATAGTTCTCATATATTTGGGTATTGGATACTCATGCAAGTGTAATAGGAGGTTGTGTTTACCGATGGTACGGAATTCCATTGGTAGTATTACTACGTGTCTATGGAAGTCCAAAATTAGGGTATGTGTATTTGGTCTTAACCTGAGACTTGCACCACTAATACTAACGACAATCAATATGCTTTGGTTTTGGTCATCCAAGGCTTTAACCGGTTCTGTGTACGCCTCTACTGGGTATATTGAGAATCGTAGTGTATTGGGTGTGATGTCAAGACGGAAGTATCACTCCAATCATAGTGGAGATGATGTCACGTAGGATACGGAACTAGTACTCTTAAGTACTACAGTCATCGGGATGATATGACTAGGTCTTGTTCATTCGATTATAGAGACTAGTTACAAGAAATCCGACATGTGCTTCGTACGAGACAGACACAATTCTAGCCCCAGGCCTAGCACGTGACACCTGATACTGGATCGCAATACGCAATACTGCGTATACTACGCCTGACATAGATTATATATTCCAGTAAGATTATTTCTGGAGAATTGGGTAGGCACGGTGCTTTGCTAGAAGCCAACCATGTCTTGTAAATCGGTAAGCATGTGGTATGAGGTATGCACGTATTCGGATAATTCGATGACCGTATTTACTGCCAATATATCCAGGGATCTCTTGGGTCGCTTTCCAAAGATTCACCGATGACAGTTGATTTAAATTAGAATTAATCTGGGATTAATTTAAAGAGAGAAAATTGATCTGAGATTAATTGAGGATTTATTTAATCTTGGATTAAATAGGATCGGAAGAGAGAGAACGAGATTAATTTGGAATTAATCGGTAAAATAAATTTAATAGTTAAATTTGATTTTTCTATTTAATTTATTCGTATGGGCTAAAATTAATATATCAGATATATTAATATGAATTGGATTTCATTACGAAATTAAAGTCAGACTTTAATACAAACGAATGAATTAATTTAGAATTTATTTGTAGACGACATTCGTAATATATTTGCGAGGCATCATTATTTAATTAAATTAGATTTAATTATTTAGCGACGAGAATTCATTTAATCGGATTAAACAAATCCGAGCCGCGGCAAATATTCGTAGAGATATTTAAATTTTGAATTCAAATGTGGGGCCCACTTTAAATGTGATAGTTGGGAGAGTGGTTGGCATTTATACCATACAATCCACTTTCCAACCACCTTGGAATGGTTTTGGCAAAACCATTTACCCAACTACATTGTTTAGGTGAAAAGGGTAAATTGGCTTTTACCAAAAACTTTCTCTCTCTCTCTCTCATTTTGTGTAGAGAACACACTTGGAACAAAAATGAAAAACCCTAAAATCCTCTCATGATGGGCGTGAACTAGAAGCTCCCCTCTCTTTGATTTTTTTGGCAAAATCAACAAAGCTAGCACTTCAACAAATCAACAAAGGTGATAGGGAAACCACTTCAAGAGTTGGAATCAACACTCAAAGCGTGGAATCAACAAAGGAAGGATCTTGGAGATCTTCCTCCCAAAATTTTAAAAGCTCAAATCCATTCAATGTAAGTAATTTAGCAACTTATTTTGAATTTATGAACACCTTTTCTTAGATCATGGGCATGTTCTAGGAACACGAACAATGGTATCAAGAGCCAATTTTAAGCATGGAAATTTTAGGGTTAATGAGACTAAAATTTGGGGTATTTTTTTAATATGATTTCTTCAAATTGATGCTTTGAGCATGCTTAGATAATGTTAACTTAGAGTTGTGCATGATTACATTTGAGAAAAATTGATTGGATCAAATTTTTTGAATTCCCCTCACATGGCCGAATATGCTACTGCATTGGACTGCGGTTTTTTTTTTTTTTTTTTGGTAACATGAAATGATGTGTTTAAATGCATGTTTAAATGTTGATTGTTGGTTTGATTGGATTAGAATCAAAGTCAATAAAGTTTATGTTAAAATCAAAGAGCATGGTGAGCATGAAATGATGTGTTTTGGATTCAATTTTGTGTTGAGCATGAAATGATGAATTTTGGCTTCAATTTGTGTTGAGCATAAATTGATGGATTAAGCATGATTAATTAAGTTAATTGGTATTTTGGAAATATTGAGTTTAATTAATTAATCATTGCTAATACACTTTAATTAAAATTATTGTGATATTTGGAATACTATAATTATGTTAATAAGCCTTTAAATTATATATTGGGCTAAAAGTGTGTATTTGGGCTTAATGGGCTTGGTTTGAACAAGTTTGGTTTTGGACTTTTGGATTGGATCCAATTGGGCCCAAAGCCAATTTCATAAAGTCCAAATACATCACTTGGTCCTTTAAAGAATTTAATTGGGCCTAATGGGCCTAAATTAATTTGTAGGCAATAGGGTGATTCCTATTGGGCCTTGGTATTTTGGGTTTGACCCATTATGGCCAAAGCCCATGCCTTAAGAATTAATTAAAAGCCCATTGGACTTTAATTAAAATGACATTGGATGTTATTGAGCCTTTGAGACCCATTAAGATTGAATTTGGAATCCAAGTCTTTAAGGCTTATAAGTAAGTGTAAATATTAAATTTGGAATTAGTATTGAATACAAATAAATTGGATTTAAAGTTGTAGTTCAATATAATTCAAGAATACTTACTTTGAGTATTTATTCTTAAACGAGTTTGACTCACGCAAATCAAATCGTTGTTTGAACATTGGATGGTCATTAATTCAAAGATTAATTAATTGGATTAGATTGATTGAATAACATGATTTGTATGAATACATGAATGTGTTGTATGAATAATGTATATCAGATGGATATTAGAAGGGCGAGTGAAATTTTGGAAATTGTAATAAATTTAGAATTTATTAAATTGGACATGCGTGTCCAGCCTTTTATCTCTTTACTCTTTGTAATTCTCTTCTCACCAATTCCCCTCAATGTAAATGAGATTTCTTTATTGTATTATGTAATTGGGTAGAAGTTAGAATAGTTCTAGCCGAGGAGAAGAAAGGGAGTGATTTATTCTAGGAACAATTTGTGACATATCCATCCGCATATCAATATTAATTTATTTATTTATCGCACCTTATTATGCTTTTAGAATGCATGCTTAAGGGTGTATGGTGAGACCTAATTAAAGATAATAAATTGGTTGCCAATTTACGCGAAAAACCCTCAAAACATATTAAGAGTTTTTCCTTCCGTTGAGTGATTCTTACTCAAGATCCAAAGTTGGCATTGGTTTGTTGGCCAAAGTCAAGACCTTTGTCAATTGCGGATGTGTTTAATCATGAGAGTTTTGTTCCATATCGGTGTCTTGTCCAAGTCGAGATTTGTTGGCCAAAGTCAAGATCATTTCTTGTCCATCGACATTGATTACGAAGCTTTCCATGTCAATGGGTCCCGCTTAACTGGAATCATTAAGCTTGTTGTGCCAAAGCCAAGGCTTAGTTGATTCAGAGGAAAAAGGTTAGGTAATATATTGGATATATTGGCATATATAAGATATATGTTTCGGACTTGGATGTCCACCTACTGGATCTAGGAATTGGATTAGATCCAATTGATCTTAGAGATCTACCTACTTAAGTATCATATAATTTGTTGGCCAAAGTCAAGATTGTGTCTTATTTAACAGGATCCTAGCCCACTAGGAAACTAGGTTTCCCGAGTACTCGATAGAGGGTTAGAGGCTCGCCGAAAAATAGTGGGAGACAAGAATTAAATTTGCAATATTCGTTTAATAACTTGCTATACGCGCTCATATCAAATATCTCGTCAAAATAAATTAAAGTATTAGTTGGACTAATATTTAATTATTGTTTTAATTAAACAGTTGGACTGTATTCAAACTACTTCATTTATAGTTGATTATATAATTGGATTATAGTAATCAATATATTGAATTTTACCGATCATTTATAGTTGATTATATAATTGGATTATAGTAATCAATATAAATTTTGATTTTAACCAATAAAATTATAATTATTTATTGATGAGTGGTAAAACTATCACTATTTCCCACTCATTTAACTTAATATTTTGTATAGTTTCTTGAGTTTTGTGAATATTTTGATGTGTTGTTTTGTTTTATTTTGTAGATAAATAAAGTTTCAGGACATTCTGGAGGTGATTTGAAGCAAAACTGTGAAATTTGGTGAAATTTGGCAAAAAGGGTATTTTGGTAATTTTGGGCGTCCCGAGACAAAGGGTATTTTGGTAATTTTGGCATCCCGAAACCGAAATAAAATTTCAGGACATTCTGGAGGTGATTTGGAGCAAAACTGTGAAATTTGGCAAAAATGGTATTTTGGTAATTTTGGACGTCCCGATACCGAGGGTATTTTGGTAATTGCACCACCATGCCACATGTCAAAAATTCAACGAGCCGTCTTTGTTAGCCGCCATGCCAGGTGTCGAAAATTCAGCGATCCAAAAAAAATAATAATAATAAAATAAAATAATAAAAAATCAGAAAAATAATAATAAAAAATTGGATTTTTTTTCCTATAAATAGATTTTGAATTTCTTAGTTTCAATGTACTTTTTCCTCTGAAATCCTTATAAATAAATTGAGAGTTCTTTTTTTTGTTTCTTTTATTCAGTTTTATTTACATTTGTAGTAGTAATTCTCTTTTATAAATAGTAGTTTTAATTCATCCATGAGGGGGTAACTTCTATATGCTGAGGTAATAAGGTAATACTTTTACTTTTGCTATTTAGATTACTCTCCCTAAAAATATAATAATAAACTATTTAAAATCTGAATTAATAAATGATACCGCCATACTGGATGGTTGATAATTCAAATTAATCTGGTTAAACCTGACTTAATGTGGATACCGCCATACTGGACGGTTGGTTTAAGTTTATATTTCTGTTCCGCCTTATGGCTGGTATATTTGAATTTGACTTAATTAGGATACCGCCATTACGGACGGTTGGTTTAAAATATCACAAGATTATATATTATATTTGTTGGACAAAATGACCCATAGCGTCACTATTTGCACAGAACATTGTGTTGTTGTAGCAAATTAACTATGTAATAAGGAAATTACACTCTCATCATTTGTGATTAGATCACCATAGATATATAAATGAAGAGAGGTCCCTATGATTAGTTCCTGGATTGAGATGATATGAGACAGTATCAGTCCACGAAGGATTAATCATTAAATATCCCTAGCCGTAGTATTATCGAGACTGGACATCGATAATGCGGAATAGGCTAGTATTGCACTTGTGTGCGTTGTGAGGGCACAACGGCATAGTTCTCATATATATAAGTATTGGATACTTATGCAAGTACGATAGGAGGTCGTGTTTCACCGATGGTACGGGAAACAGCTTCGCTCTGGATAGACCCCTCGGAATCCCATTGGTATTATGACTATGTGTCTATGGGAGGCCGAAATCAAGGTAGGTGTGTATAGTCTTAACCTGAGACTTGCATCGCTAATACTGACGATAATCGATAAACTTTGGTCTTGGTGGTAGGGGGCTTTGACCGGTTCTGTGTACACCACTTCTGGGTTTATCAGAGAGTCGTAGAGTATTGGGTGTGATGTCAAGACGGAAGTGTCACTTCAGTCATATTGGAGATGATGTCACGCAGGATACGGTACTAGTGCTCTTGAGTGTTGCGCAACCAATCGGGATATTGTGACCAGGTCATGAATATCCGATTATAGAGACTATGTTACCAGACATCCGATATGTGTTTCGGACGGGGCAGACACTTATCCAGCCCCAGCCCTAGCACGTGACTATCCGATACTGGACCGATATACACAATACTTAGTATACTACGCTTGATACAGATCTATATATTCCTGTAAGAATATTCTGGAGAATTGGGTAGGCATGGCGCTTTGCTAGAAGCCAACCTTGTCTTGTAAATCGGTATAAACGTAGTACGAGGTACTTACGTGTTCGGATAGTCCGACGACCGTATTTACTGCCAACATATCCGGAGATCTCATGGGTCGGTTCCTGAAGATTCACCGATGACGTATGACTCGCACTTTAATTAATCTGGGATTAATTCGATGAGAGAGAAAATTAATCTGGGATTAATTACGGAGATATTTTATCTGGGATAAAATATTAATTAAAGAGAGAGAACGATTAATTTAGAATTAATCGATAAAATAATATATCCGATATATTATACGAAATTGGATTTCGACGCGGAATTAAAATTGGATTTTAATTCGGGCGAACGAATCAATTTAGAATTAATTCGTTAGCGACGTGAATAGTGATTTCGCTAGGCGTAATCATTTAATCACAACGCGACGGAAAATTCGTCAATTTGGAATTAGCGAACCCGAGCCCGATAGTGATTGCGAGTGCATTCGCATTTCGAATTCGAGCGCGGCACGCAAGTCACATCAAGCGTCAAATCGCTAGTCGCATCAATTGTCAAATCACTTGTCACTTTGAGTGATGTGACATGACAAGTTGTCACTTTATTAAAGTGAAGTGACTTGATGTGAAAAGTAGAAGTGATGGGTGAAAAGTTGATTGAAAGCTTTTGCTTTTTGCTTTTGACTTTTTTAATAATAGTTTTGTATATCTTTTATTTGCTTACTTGGTAAATAAAATAAAAGAAAAGTAATACAAAAAGCATCACTTTTTCTCTCTCTTGTTTCATGATATACGGTTTTGGCATTTTGGAGCCAAAACTCCTCTCTTCTTCTCACGGTCTCCTTGGCCGAATTTCTTCTTCATTTTTTCTGTTTTTTCACACAAAATGGAGAAGCTTTTGGATCTTGTTGCAAGATCTATGTGCTAGCACACTCATGGAGGAATACAAAGGTGATAGGGAAGTGAGTTTGTGAGCTTTGAAAGCTTGAAGCTTGGAGCTTCAATGGAGTCTTTCATGGCCGATTTTTGTAGCATCAAAACAGCCCCACCGTGCGCCCAACAGCAGTTCAAGAGCACCAAAACCGAGCTCCATGGAGGAGGAAAATGAGTTTTGTTCTTCCTAGCATCAAACCAATCAATGTGAGTATGTATTCCGCCTTATTCCTTTGATGTATTCATGCGATTTTGTGCTTGTTTTGGATGATTCTTGGGACCTTGAAAAACTTTAACAATATTATTGGGAGATATCTAAATAGTAAATAGTAGAAGTTAATTCCTTTTACCTTAGCATTTTATTTATTTTTCTACATTTACTTTTTAGTAATTTTTATGTTTTTTTTACTTGTCATAACTATGTGTTATAACTAAGTTAGTTTTCTAGGTGTGATGAAATCTAATATCACCAAATTTAAAAAAGGTTAGATTATAGTTTTGGTAATTAAAGAGTTATTTGTTGAGTCATAATCTTAATGCTTTTTATTAACTGATCACTAATAAAATTGATTAGGTAAACTTAAAATGAACTAGACATAGGGATTTTAAGTTTAAGACCTTAGTCTCAACAACCACGATCTTCCTTAAGGATAGATAACCCTTTAATAGATTTCCTTACAGGATAGAAATATACCTGTCGGGCGGGGGTAGTCATAATTGGAACTTAACCTTAATGAATCTAGGTAATTTAATTGACATAGACATATGGTTCAATTGGATTATAACTAGGTATTTGTAAATGATCATTCGAGAGAGGCTTTTACATAATTTAGTGTTCCAGATTAATAATTCAATAATTTACCCAACTATGATTTAACTACTTCATCTTTTAATTGATATTAGAAAGATTCACAACCCTAGATCTTTGAGTCTTTTATTTTCCTTAGTATTTTCTTTTGTCTTTTTATTTATTTATTTATTTAGCAAATCTACAAATCAAATCCTTCAACAATCAATTCACTTCTCCCTCAATTAGATATTTGGAAATAAATAGTATCAACAATTAATAACAACAGTAGGAATTAAGTCATCGTGGGATCGATATTTTTATACTACTTGAACGATACGTGCGCTTGCGTTATACGTGTGTGTTTACGCCGGTCAAGTTTTTGGCGCCGTTGCCGGGGACTTATATTTCTTGAGTTATTAATTTTGAAGCTATCTAATTTACTTGTATCTAATTTTCTTTATTTTTTATCTGTAATTTTTATTTATTTCTTTTGTTTTCAGGTGATTGAAAAAATGGAACATTTTGAAACATTGCAAGCTTTACTAGAAAAAGATACACCCCAAATCCGGGAGCAACAGTCTAGTTTTCTGAGGCCTGTTGTCCAGCCCAACAACTATCACTGGATGCCAGAACCAAGTAACACTACATTTGCTCATCAGAATGAAATAGGGAGATGTGTAATATGTGATGGTAACCACCCGAGCGATCAATGTATATACCTTTCAGAGTGGCAGAATTATTGGAATCATTCAAGGTACGTAGAATTATCACATTTTCCATCTTATCCACCATCTATCTACGATCTTCATCAAGAGCCAGATCCATCAGAGGAAGATCAGTTGAATGACATGCTAAAAGATTGGCTTGAGAAACGATATGCTCAATTTGATGTAAAAATTCAGAGTCAAACGGCGTCTATACATAGGATGACAAATCAACTTAGACAATTAACATATAACCTGAATCACATATCTCATGGAGCAATTCAAATAAAACTGATGAAGCCTTCAAATGTCCTGAGATTCATCATGACATCATAACAGAGGACGAGGCTGAGCAGTATCAAGAATCAAAGGTATCAGTTCAGGAACCTGCACCAACAAAGTCTCAATTTGATTTTTATTATTCTTCTGACTCTGACAAAGATAAAGAAGCTGAGTTTTTTGTACCAACTGCACCAACAAGGAAGGATGAAACTTTCCATCCTCAGAATGTAGATCTTGGAGAATGCTTTGCACTAATGTTTGAAGACGATCTACCTAAGCCAATCACTTCACTCAGATTAGAGGATGAAGACCTAAAATCTGACATTTCTTTACATTCTCACGTTGATACTTTAGAAGCATGTATTTCACAGATGACAGATGAAGAACTGAATGCTGAGATCCTAAAATTCATATGTGAAGAGAAGGTGGAGCAAGAAGCAGAGCAAATAGAGAAGCAATTGTCGGACAAAATTAAAGATACAGTGAATTCAGGCGAAACATCACTGTTTTAGGGAGTACAATTTAGAGATATTATTCAGAAGCTTGACAGAATGGAAATCTCATTCCAAGTCAAGCACCATACAAGACCTCCTGATTTTCTTTCTTTCTTTTCAGGAAACAATAGAGCAACAAAAGTTAAAAAGGTGGCACAAGCACTGAATGAGACAAAATTCTTTTTACCATCTTACCGTTGGAAGAGACCCTTCAAAAGCAACGCACATGGGAATGTCTTTAATAGGACATCCAAAATGACGCTGAAACTGCCTTGACAAATTGATTTCAGTCACGTCTGGCTGAAGCCGAAAATTTAGCGCTAGCAGGAGGCAACCCATGCAATTTGTTATAATTTCTATTTTTATATTTTGTGTATACATGTTGTAGAGTTTTGTGTGCTATTTTTGTAGGAAAAGCTCAACCAAAGCATAAGACAGAAGGAATGGTGTTTGGCAAAGATTAGAGATAATTCATTAGTGATGGATGAGTAAGGAATGAATTCTTGAGACGCATCCTAATGAATTTATACTAAGCGAATGGCGTATTGCGTACACAATTCCATTGCCTTAATTATTGCTTTGATTTTTCTTTTCGGTTGTAATTTTCTTTATTTTCGCCCACAAGATCTATACTTTTTGACTTTTCACAATTTATTTTTAACGTTCATCTAATAATTTTCATTTGGTAGGTACTAGAGCTACTATTACTCACCATTTTCAGGTTCTTTAAATTCAGCTCGACATTTCTTTCTTCGACAAAACCATATCTACATCCAAATAAGAAAGTAAATGGAAGCATCATCACAACAGCGAATCAAGCGAATTTGTGTTTTCTGTGGATCCAATTCTGGTAACAAACCAGAATTCATTGAGGCTGCAAAGGAATTGGGGAGAGTCATAGCAGAACGAAATATGCATCTAGTATATGGTAGTGGCAATCTTGGATTATTAGGAAGCATTTCAAAAGCCGTTCAGGATGGTGGTAGTCACGTTTTGGGAATCATTCCAAAACCTTTGGCGGACGAACATTTAATCGGACAAACAAATGGAGATGAACGCATTGTATCAAGTATGTCTGAACAAATCCATGAGATGATCAATACTGTTGATGCATTTATTGCTTTACCAGGTGGACTCGGAACATTTGAAGAGATATTCATAGTGGCATCATGGGCTCACTTGAATATTCATCAGAAGCCCATTGGATTACTTAACATTGAGCATTTCTTTGATTTTCTGTTTGTATTTCTTACGGAAGCCAAGAGACATGAGTTCGTCACAAAATCAGTACATGATATCTTTCTGACTGCGACAAAGGCCGAAGAATTAATTGACCAAATCATAGCATTTGAACCTAAACTCGACCCCATTCTCTCCAAGTTGGACTGGTCAGACAGCGATCGTGGTAAGAAGCGCAAATTGGACATATATCTTAATCGGTAATTTTTCATAGTATTTCTACTAATCATGTACTATCTTCTAAACTCTTCTTCTACTGTTTAAGACATTGGGGACAATGTCTCATTTAGGTTTGGGGGTGAGGAATAGTTAATAATATCTTGTTTTTATTGTATTTTTATTTTTAGTCCAAAATTTTTCGAAAAATACAAAAAAAAAAATAAAAAATTAAAAAATTCAAACACAAAGGCATATTTAAAGCTATGTGATGGTTCGGCGTTTCCTTCACTCACTACCTCTCTATAAGGAAAAGCTGTGAAGGCACCTAGATAATCATCACCCATAGCGTGTTGTGATAGACTAGTTTGGAGGACTCGTTGTTTATTCCTGACACCAAGCGATAAGAGCCTAAGAGGCTTGGGTATTTAAGAGAGACCCGCTCCACCCTCCCTCTGGGGAATCTACAACGGGAATTCTATTCGACAGTTGTCACATACCATGACCAGTAGTAGTTATTTCTTTATGTTTATGTTTTGTTTTTATGTTGATTAAAAAGATGGAATTGGTAAGAAATAGCTGTGTAAGGAATTTCCACTCCTGAGACGTATTTCAAACTCATTTTTCGAAACAAGTTAATTTTTGTTTATTTCCTTTTGAATAATTTAATTTGTAAATTCTCTATAAACTGACTTAAATAGATCTTCATATGCTTAGTTGGCAGGTATTATCAACATACATGGTAACATACTGACATAAGCTAAAATTGGAAAGATTGTAATATTCAGTACTACAGTTTAATTGGATAAGCATCTCAAGAAGTGATGGAATAAAAAAAAATATATTTTTCATCTGAGATCCGAGTTATTAAGTCTGTAAGGGTGTTTTAACACCTAGTGCCCTAAAACCAACTGGTTTGGGAGTCATTGGCCCAAAGCTCGCTATATGGATCAAAAATGATGAAATAAAAAAATATATATATATATCTGAAGTCTGAGTAATTAAGTCCGTATGGGTGTTTTAACACCTGGTGCCCTAAAGCCATCTGGTTTGGGAGCCACCGACCCAAAGCTCGCTACATAGACAGAAGGTATTGTATATAAATAAAAGTCAAAATTCAAAATCAAAGAAAAAATCAGAAAAATCAGGAAAATTATTCCATTACTACAAAAGATGTGTATTCTGATAAAAACTTTAGGACAAAAATATTATTCTATAATCAACTGCACTTATGACTGTTGTGGGCAAAAATGAGTTGTTTAAATATTTTGTTAGCTGTGTATATGGAGAATGGTAAAAATAATCGGAGAATTACTTGTTAATAATTTAGAATGAAACAAAACAATTAGTAAACTTGGAGTAGAAGTTTCACCTAATTAGTCACTAACTTCTTTATTCTCTTTTCTCTAGTCTTTTTGCTTTTGTGTGCATTAGTTTCACTACCTTTTTACTTTTGTAAAATGTTTGTGGGTATCATTGCTGTAAACCTTCACGAGACTACAACTCGTCCACTAGGGACACCTAGGGGTTTAAAGGCTTGTTGCATATGCTAAATGCAATCGTGATCCCTACGAAAGTGGTTTAGTTAAATTTTATTACGTTATTTTATTTTGCTCGAGGACTAGCAAAATGTTAGGTTTGGGGGTGTGATGAGTGGTAAAACTATCACTATTTCCCACTCATTTAACTTAATATTTTGTATAGTTTCTTGAGTTTTGTGAATATTTTGATGTGTTTTGTGTTATTTTGTAGATAAATAAAGTTTCAGGACATTCTGGAGGTGATTTGAAGCAAAACTGTGAAATTTGGTGAAATTGGCAAAAAGGGTATTTTGGTAATTTTGGGCGTCCCGAGACAAAGGGTATTTTGGTAATTTGGGCATCCCGACACCGAAATAAAATTTCAGGACATTCTGGAGGTGATTTGGAGTAAAACTGTGAAATTTGGCAAAAATGGTATTTTGGTAATTTTGGACGTCCCGATACCGAGGGTATTTTGGTAATTGCACCACCATGCCACATGTCAAAAATTCAACGAGCCGTCTTTGTTAGCCGTCATGCCACGTGTCGAAAATTCAGCGATCCAAAAAAAATAATAAAATAATAAAATAATAAAAAATCAGAAAAATAATAATAAAAAAATTGGATTTTTTTTCCTGTAAATAGA
Source organism: Zanthoxylum bungeanum (assembly GCA_019454045.1). Taxonomy (NCBI): domain Eukaryota; kingdom Viridiplantae; phylum Streptophyta; class Magnoliopsida; order Sapindales; family Rutaceae; genus Zanthoxylum; species Zanthoxylum bungeanum. The sequence continues at coordinate 45,535 of SKCR01049225.1, forward strand.
TTTTGAATTTCTTAGTTTCAATGTACTTTTTCCTCTGAAATCCTTATAAATAAATTGAGAGTTCTTTTTTTTGGTTTCTTTTATTCAGTTTTATTTACATTTGTAGTAGTAATTCTCTTTTATAAATAGTAGTTTTATTCATCCATGAGGGGGTAACTTCTCTATGCTGAGGTAATAAGGTAATACTTTTACTTTTGCTATTTAGATTACTCTCCCTTAAAATATAATATATAAACTATTTAAAATCTGAATTAATAAATGATACCGCCATACTGGACGGTTGGTAATTCAAATTAATCTGGTTAAACCTGACTTAATGTGGATACCGCCATACTGGACGGTGGTTTAAGTTTATATTCTGTTCCGCCTTATGGCTGGTATATTTGAATTTGACTTAATTAGGATACCGCCATTACGTACGGTTGGTTTAAAATATCACAAGATTATATATTATATTATGGGAGATATCTAAATAGTAAATAGTAGAAGTTAATTCCTTTTACCTTAGCATTTTATTTATTTTTCTACATTTACTTTTTAGTAATTTTTATGTTTTTTTACTTGTTATAACTATGTGTTATAACTAAGTTAGTTTTCTAGGTTGTGATGAAATCTAATATCACCGGATTTAAAAAAGGTTAGATTATAGTTTTGGTAATTAAAGAGTTATTTGTTGAGTCATAATCTTAATGCTTTTTATTAACTGATCACTAATAAAATTGATTTGGTAAACTTAAAATGAACTAGACATAGGGATTTTAAGTTTAAGACCTTAGTCTCAACAACCCACGATCTTCCTTAAGGATGGATAACCCTTTAATAGATTTCCTTACAGAAATATACCTGTCGGGCGGGGGTAGTCATAATTGGAACTTAACCTTAATGAATCTAGGTAATTTAATTGACATAGACATATGGTTCAATTGGATTATAACTAGGTATTTGTAAATGATCATTCGTGAGAGACTTTTACATAATTAGTGTTCCAGATTAATAATTCAATAATTTACCCAACTATGATTTAACTACTTCATCTTTTAATTGATATTAGAAAGATTCACAACCCTAGATCTTTGAGTCTTTTATTTTCCTTAGTATTTTCTTTTGTCTTTTTATTTATTTATTTATTTAGCAATCTACAAATCAAATCATTCAAACAATCAATTCACTTCTCCCTCAATTAGATATTTGTAAATAAATAGTATCAACAATTAATAACAACAGTAGGAATTAAGTCCTCGTGGGATCGATATTTTTATACTACTTGAACGATACGTGCGCTTGCGTTATACGTGTGTGTTTACGCCGGTCATTTATATAGTTAGACTATAGTAATCATCACATTAGATTGTACCTGAAATCGTTGATTAAATAGTTGGACTATTAGAATCAAGATTAAATTTGGAAGATTAGTGTTTAAAACATAATCCAAAGGAAAATGTGTTTAAACGACTTTAATTTTCAAATTGGGAATAAAATTTCAGGATGCTCCTGGAAACTAATAAGTTACTTTATTTGATAAAATAACATATTCGGCCTAAGCCCAGAGTTAAGCAAATAGTAGAGCATGATCTTTGGAAGATTCATGTGATGATAACTTTAGTGGTTAATCCATTATACTTGTCAATATGACTCCTTAATTTCCTAATCAGAACTAAGGATTAGATCCTTAAAGTATGATGAAGAAATTGAAGGATCTTCATAGATCTATTATTAGATCTTAGAAGTATTAAATTGTAATAAATAACTCTTAGAGAGTTAATGGCCATTCTCAAGGAGACAAAGCCAAAGTTTGCAATAAGGCAAGTAGCGCAAGGCGCACCCTACTTTGATATTTTATAAGGCCAAGGCTTGGCCAAAGGCTTCTGAGTTGTAGAAAAGGGCAAAGGCAAGATCATTATAATCTTCTAGGAAGATAAAAGACATATCCAAAAATGTCTGCCTAAACTGTGGCAAACGAGGTCACTGAAGCGTGACTGCCGTATGGACAAGGCAGACATGAAGGAATTAAAGACGGGGCAAGGCTATAACTTTAAGTATGTTTATCATAAAAATGTTCACTACTAGTATTAAAATTGGATTTTAGATACTAAAAGTAGTATATAAAATATACATTGGTGTGCAGCATCTACTATGAGCAGGATACTGATTTCAATTGAGATTAATCTGTGAAAAGGAAACGGGACGAAAGTCGCTGTTTTACCGTAGATACCTAAGTTTAGGAACTACCCTTCGGGTATGAACTTAAATTAGGAAACTATTATAATGTAACTAGTTTGACAAGAAACATTATCTCTATATCGAGTATAACTCGTTGCGAGTATACCATTATATTCTAGAATACTAAAGTGTTTTATTATATAGAGATGATATTGAGATAAACACATTAGATGTGAATAACAGAATTTATATTTTGAATATAAATAAATCTCAAACATATGACATGACAAACTAATAGCTTAAACTGATTTGATCAGAAGAAACTTAATTGTGGCATTGTAGTCTGGGACACAATTAAACAAGACTCGTATATCCGCACTTTTGAAGAGTGGGTACTATGACGGATTTGATTCTATTCAAATGATGTCTACGAATCTAGTTTATTAGGTAAAGTACCTAAAACACTATTTACTTGGTAAAAATATAAGTGCCATCGATCTGTTAGCCCTTGTTCATAGTGACGTAAGTGGGCTCATATCTAGCAAGGCTAGAGGTGGATATGAATATTTTGTGACCTTTACGGATGTGGCATCGCGTTATGTTTATGTGTTTCTTTTGAAACACAAATCGAAAACTTTTAGAGATTCGACAAGAAATGGACAAACAGATCGGCTAAAGTATTTATACCATCACGATTAGACCATGATGAAAATACTTAAGCAATAAGTTTCTCAAATTACTTGAAAGGGTATAGTATTCTTTCAATGAGGAGTCCTCCTAGAACACGTCAATATGACGGTGTGTCCGAACGGAGAAATCGAATTTTGTTGGACATGATAAGCTTAATCATGAGTCGCTCTGAGCTACCATTTTCCTTCAAAGGATAAACATTTAACAGGGCAATACTTATTTTGAATAAGGTTCCATGAAAATCTGTTTGACAGATTTCATATTAACAGGAAAGAAACCGGGTTTTCTCACTCCTGAAGATTTGGGATGCTGGGCATATGTTTGGATGATACCAAACAAGAACCCAAATTGGATAAGTGTCAATTATAGGTTATCCTAGGGGAACCAAAGTATAGTACTTATACAACTCACTTGAGAACAATATAATTGTTGCTCACCATGCGGTTTTCCTAAGGGAATACCGATATGCAGTGGTAAGTGGGAGGATAGTAAAACTCGATGAAAATCGGAGTTATACTGTTCAAGGCACCAAGTCCTTAATGGAACACAAACAGTTCATCAAGGATAAAACTATACCAGTAATCTTCGAATACACAAGAACCGCGTAAGTCGGAGAGACTCAGAAAATAACCTGGGTATGGGTTTCTGATCTCACCTCATAAAGATGTCAATCTTATTGAGGAATACGAACTGACTGCGTATGAGGAAGTGATACAAGGTATCGACTCCCTATTATGGAAAAGTGCCATGAGTCCGAAATGGATTCCATGTATATCAATTATGTTTGGACACTAGTTGTTGTACCGCAAGGCATTGTGCATATTGGTACTATATAAGTCTTCAAGGAAGACATATGTGGATGGCAGCATACCAACGTACTAAGCTAGGCTTGTAGTGGAAAGGTATCGTTATCAACATTGTGTCGATTATAACGAAACCTTTTACCTGTTGCCATGGATAAATCCATTTGGATAATGCTTGCTGATGCTACATGTTTCATTCATGAAATATGGCAGCTGAACGTCAAAATCACTTTCCTAAAACGGAAACCTTTTGGAGGATATTATCAACATCCTGATGATTTTTGTCGTATCAAACTAGCAAACAAGGTTTTCAGGTTATTCGATCCATGTTTGGATTGAAGCAAGCATTAGGTTCTTGGAATTATCATTTTGATGTAATTATAATGTTTTATGATTTAATTCAAAACGACAAATGATTCTTGTGTATATAAAAAGGTTAGTGGGAGCGCACTGAAAGTGATTGTCCTAAATAATGATGATATGTCATTTCTTGGAAATGATATTCTCATATTACAATCGGTGAAAGCTTGGCTTTCATGAAAACTCTCCGTAGAATTCTTGGGAGAAACAACCTTTATTCTAGGAATAAAGATCTATTGGGATAGATTTAAAGTTGTTGACACTCTCTGAGAAATCATACATTGAAAAATGTACGTTACCTAGTGTCTCATATGCTTTGAACATATGGAGTCATAAACAGGTCAATCCAAGTGATAGTCACTGGATTGATATTAAGAACATTCGTTAGTATCTTAGAGAACTAAGGATGATGTCTTAAACTATGGAGAATGAGAACTTGAAGTGACTGGGATCACTGCTGCAAGTTTCTTAACCGATAAAAACAACGGTACTATATAGTTTGAATAACGGAACAGTGAGCTGGAAATCTTCCAAGTAAGATAATGTTACAGAATAAACAATAAATGCGGGTTATTGCTGCGACTGAGGCAGCAATAGAAGCCAATTGGGTCGATAATAAATCTAATTAGATTAGATATAGTTCTATTAGCAGTTGAGCTAGGCGTCAGCACATGCTAAAGAATTAATGGTCTCATCAACGATCCAGATATATACTTCAACTATTCATCTGATTCATTCGGATCATACATCGTGGCGATGTGATGATTGTATAAATCGTATCAGACGATAATCATGTAAATCCGCTTACGAAAGCCTTTCCTCAGCAGTTTGAGCAAACAGTACATAGTTCGGGTGTGTGACACTCGAGTGACTGGCTATAGGCCAAGTGGGAGATCGTTGGACAATTATGACCCATAGCGTCACTGTTTATACAAATCATGGGGTTGTTGTACAAATTAACTATGTGACAAGGAGATTGCACTCTTATCATTGTGATTAGATCACCTAGATGTATAAATGATAGTGTAGGGGTTGGTGCTCACAGCGCCAATTCCCGGTTGTATTTCCTTGTAAATACTTCTGTAAAACAATATTATTATGAATAATATATGCAGTTTCTTTAATATAATGAATCTTATAATATGGTAAAGACGTAATGACCCTAGAATGATTAGTCATGATACAGTTGCAAAAGCGTCGCAACGGACATTGACATGTATCATGACGTTGTCATTCTCAGACAGTTCCTGGTCAAGGTTTACACTGCTTGGTCAGTATAGTAAACCCGTTGAGACCGGTACAAGTCGTATACTGGAATATATGATTCCAATGGTTTCTCAATGAACCATAAGTCTTGGAGACTGGTATAGACCTGTAGGTGTTTATAACGGATAAACACCGAACGACTCACCGAAGATTCTTAATGGATGGTACACCAACGTCAATAAGAATCTTCTTGGGTTGAGTAGCACTTGTGATTCTTAGACTTGAGATGCCATTGTGGGCACATGAGACATCCTCTACACTTAGATGGCAGTCACGTCACCGATCTATTTAGATCAGACCTCCGCCTGTTCGTTGGGTGTAGATAGATCCTCAGTGTGTCCTATGTGTGTCAAGATAGGATCCGTCAGTTCTGTGTAACAGAGCATAGGTAGTCCATATAATTAGCAATCAGACAAATCCATGGGCCGTGGTAAAGTTTAGAAGCTAGTTCTAAACATTCTTGTGAGATTGCTAATAGAATAGTCGACTGGATAATCCCCATAGAGATTTGACGTTTATATCTATATCTCTGGGATAAATCCGGATACCTGTGACGGAGGAATTAAACATTTGCCATGACCTCGACCTGTATGATTCAGCCAGTTTATCCGTGATCGTCATAATTTATGGGTGGATAAAATTACGGACACGAAATTTGATTTCGTGACTGATACGCATGAATCTAGAGAGTCTCAATAATGAAATAAACTCGAAGAGCACTAGAGCAACATTAATAAACAATATTGATTGTTTACAAAGTCGTTTAAAGGTTAAACGCAAAATACATGTGTAGGGACCCGATAGTCATTTACTAGATTATTGTGTATTTACATTTAATACTTGATTATTTTAAATACACATTAATTAAATGTCAAATTGAGATATTTGACTTATATCATAAATGAATATATGTATTTAATATTTAATGTAAATATAATACATATTTGAGATATTTGTATTTAATTAATTAATTAATTATTTAATTGTTAAATGATTAATATAATTAAAATATAAATATCTTATATTTAGATATTTGTAAAGTAATGATTAAAGTTGCATTTATTAAAGTAGATAAATATCTTTAAAGTAAGTTTAGATATTTAATTTACTTTAACCAAATGTAAATCAAATGAATTTGAAATGAAAAAAATTTGGTATATACTTGACATTGAATTTCGGCCAAGGCATTTCTTTGACAAGTATATATTGTTTTCATTTGCTTTTCATTTATTTTAACCTAATACACTTTTACAAAAGAGAGACACCATTGAAGAAGCCAAAAGAAAGCTTGAGAAAGAAAGTTAAATATCAAAAGCTTGGATTTTTAGTAAGTTTCTTGAACTTGCTATTAGTAAGGAATTTATTCCTTTGGTTCTAGGCTTTAATATGTGATATTCTTAGGATGTTTCTTTCTTTGTTTCTTGTGGTTTTTGTTGATGGTTGTTTTGATGAAAGTGTTAAGCATGTGTGATGAAGAAAGCATGTAACTATTGTAGTTATAATTATACTTTTAAGGTTTATGAAACCAAGTTGCTATTCTAGAGTTGTTGACCACTCTTAAATGACCTAGATTTGATCTTGAGTTGTTTCATTGTGTTGAGACTTGAATTGGATGTAAGATTGATGATTGAAGTAATTGATTTGGTGTATTTTGTGTAATTTAGTCTAATTGTTCAATTTTGAATGTGTGAAATTGAGAATTAGGGTTTATAACCAATTCCAAATTTGGGGCTTTTGAGATATGTTGTGCATTTGGTGGTCTATATGATGCATATAAAGTTTCATGTTGATTGAATTTCATTTAGATGAGTTTTGGGACCTGAAATGACCAAATGGCCAAAATGGCACCAAATGGTGCTCTCGGCCAAGGATGAAGAATTTGTGGATTTTGTGGATTTTGGTATTTTGATGTTTTGAACATGCTAAGTTCATCTTAGAAATGATTTATAATCATTCAAAATTGATTTGATCAATTTGGACTAAAATGGACAAAATACCATATTAGGGTAATTTGGTAATTTCACTTGAATATGATTCATTTGAAATTTTATTTCATAATTTGATTATTGGAATATTAAATAAATATGTTTATTTAATTAATCCGAGAAAAATTTTTGAAATCCGAAAATACGATTTTCGCCGCTTCCGCTGCGTTACCGGATTCACCCCCTAATAAAACCCCTTCATAATGGTATCAGAGCGAGTCTGATTCTAGGCCGTTTAAAATGATTGGCTTTATTTTAATCATCTTTTCTTGACTTTATGCATGCTTATTAGAAACTGAATCGGTTAGATTTAGGGTGTATGACACTTAGCGGAAATTCCCTAATAATAAGGTTTTAATGTAATTATGTATTTGATGCATGTTATATGGTCCGTCTCGTCAATACGGTTTATGAATATCTCTTTGTGACTACATCCGAGACCGTGCCTCTGCTGTGAGGGTGTAGCCGATAAAGATTTATTTATACCGAATGTATATCAGATACTAGGTAAATTCAAGTAAAAGCGGAATTTTGAACGTGCCCTAGCTGTCAGGATTACGTGAGTAACTTGAGTTTATCATTGACGAGTTTAACCTTGGTACGTCTCCTTGGGCCTGCCTCCGCAGCGACAACGAGAAACGGCCAGGACCGGGTGTTCAGGAGTCACTGTTGAGTGATTGACAAGTGAGTTGTCTACCTGATGAATATACGTAGGCGAGACCGTGCCTCTGCTGTGAGCTGAAATATATTCACGGGGTCCACCTTTCACTATTTATATTTAATTTAATTATTGAATATTTGTATTCTGTGTTGGGATTACAGTAATACATGATTTAGTGGGAGGGGAATATTAGATTAAAAATCCATGATCTAGTTTATGCTTTTGATATTATATGAAACTGTTTCTATTCTGCTAACCGTTTTTCGTGATCTATATGATAGATTTGCGATGGCGGGTCAATCCACAAACCAGTTTGCGCGTATGCTTGATGCGAACAAACTGAAAGGCGCTGAGAACTTTACGGACTGGGAAATGGATTTGAGGATTGTCCCGATTCGAGAGAAGTTGGGATATGTGCTTGAGGGCCCTTTGCCCCTAGCAGTGGGTGAGGAGGCTTCGGAAGAGGAACGTCGAGTTTTTGAAACTTGGAAGGATGATGACTTAAGGGTTAAATCATACATCCTTAGTTCACTCTCTCCGAAACCAAACAACAATACTATGGTATGATTGATTCCTACAGTATGATGACGCGATTAAGACAATCATTCGAGAACCAAGAACAAGTGATTGTTCATAAAGTCGCCATGGAACTGTTCCATGCGCGTCTGGATGAGGGGTAAAAGTGTTAGCCCACATGTTCTTCAAATGATCGATTTGATCGATCAATTGAGGCAACATAATCTCATCCTGAATGACATTCTCGGGAGGAGTGTCATTCTAGGTTCTCTGCCAGCTTCATTCCGACAGTTTGTGATGTACTTCAACATGCACGGGACTGTCTGCACCTACCATGAGTTGCATAGGATGTTGCTCACGGCAGAGGAGGACCTTAAGAAGGGATTACCGACACGCCCTCCGAGATCTACTTCTCTTTCAGCTTCTTCCCAAGGAATGTCCAATGGAAAGAACAAGAAATGGAAGAAGAAGAAGAAGGCAGTTGGTCCTCAACAGCAGCCAAAGATAGCCAAGCCCAAGAGGGCTTCTGAAGACAAATGCCACCACTGCGGCAAGGTCGGGCACTGGAAGAGGAACTGTCCAGATTACATTGCCCAGATCATGAGGGAGAGAGCATCGACATCAGGTACTTTTATTTTTCCAGTTATTGATATATCTTTGGCTTGTGAAGCCGTTACATCCAACTGGATTTTAGATTCTGCTTGTCCCATTCACATTTGCAATACGTTGCAGGTGCTGAAGGAAAGTAGGAGGCTGAACCTGGAGTGATGCAGTTGCGATTCGGGAGTGGAGACTCACTGGATGCAGTTGCAGTGGGAGTATGCGAGATCTCATTGCCGAATGGGACACTTTTGTTAAATGAATGCTATTTTGTGCCAGGATGTGTGGCTAATATTATATCCCTTTTTGTATTAGATACAGAAGCTTTTGTATTAATATTAAGAATAGTTCTTTGTATTTATATGATAAAAATAATATTCAGATCCTTAGTTGTCCAAATATGCATGGTCATTATACACTGCAAACATCAAAAGATATATTAAGTTCTGGAATTAATAAACGTAGATTACCTGAAATTAATAATACTGAACTTTGGCATATGCGGCTAGGTCATATTGGGGCTAGGCCTTAACGCCTTAATCAAATGGTTAGGAATGGTTTGATACCAAATCTCACCATTGAATCCTTTCCAACCTGTGAATCCTGTATTCATGGTAAAATGAACTAAACCCCCATTTTCTGGTGTTGGACACCGAGCCACAAACTTACTGGAACTCGTACATTCTGATGTATGTGGTCCACTAAGTCAAACTGCTCACAGTGGTTATTCTTACTTCGTTACCTTTACCGATGATTTATCACGGTACGGTTATGTCTATTTGATGCGACATAAATCGGAAACTTTGAAAAGTTCAAAGAATTCCGAAATGAAGTAGAAAAACAAACTGGGAAATATATTAAATGCCTTCGATCTGATCGAGTGCGAGGTGGCGAATATATGAGTGGTGAGTTCATTGATTATATGAAAGAGAATGGGATTCTCGCTCAATACACTCCTCCAGGTACGCCACAACACAATGGAGTATCTGAGAGGAGAAATCGGACTTTATTGGATATGGTCCGATCAATGTTGAGTTTCACAGATTTGCCCTATTATTTATGGGGCTACTCTCTTAACCGCCACACATCTTTTGAATAAGATTCCTTCAAAAGCTTCTGTTCTACGACACCGTATGAGATATGGTTCGGTAGGAAACCAAATCTTAATTATATTAAGGTTTGGGGTTGTCCTGCCTATGTCAGGGTGACTCAGCAAAGCAAGCTTTCGCCTCGAGGGCAAAAGTTTAGGTTTGTTGGATATCCTCCGAACACGAGGGGATATCTGTTCTATGATACCGAGCATCGAAATGTATTCGTAGCTCGCTTCAAAAATTTCTAGAAGTATAATTTTTGTCAGAAGGTGGTGATCATAGACAGGTTATGCTTGATGAGAAGTACAACCTGAAAACAATGAACCAACGGAGGAACCTGAAGTTCAAGTAGATGAAGGACCTTCAACACACACACTCAGTAGGTCACAAAGGGTATCTAGAACCTCCTGAACGCTTGTATTTGATACAAGAAAAGAGTCTGGATGTTCTCTTAATAGAAGAGACAGATCCTTTCACCTATAGAGAATCAATGTTGGACATCGACTCCGTGAAATGGAAAAGTGCCATGAAATCTGAGATAGACTCAATGCATGAAATCAAGTTTGGGACTTGGTTCCGCTTCCAGAGGGAATTGTTCCTATCGGCTGTAAATGGGTTTACAGAGAGGAAGCGAGGGCCTGACGGTAAGGTTGAAACTTACAAGGCCCGACTGGTAGCAAAAGGTTACACGCAGCGACCTGGTGTCGACTACGATGAGACTTTTTCACCAGTTGCAATGCTTAAGTCAATTCGGATTTTGCTTTCTATAGCTGCGTATCATGACTACGAGATTTGGCAAATGGATGTCAAAACGGCCTTTCTAAATGGATTTCTTGTTGAAGAAATCTATATGGAACAGCCGGAAGGTTTTGCATCCAGCGAAAACTCGGGCATGGTATGTAAGCTTAAGAAGAGTCCATTTATGGACTTAAACAAGCTTCACGAAGTTGGAATCTTCGATTCGACGAGATTATTAGATCGTCTGGTTTTCTCAAGAATTCAGAAGAATCCTGTGTGTATCAGAAGTCCAGTGGGAGCATGGTCGTATTTTTAGTCCTATATATTGATGACATCCTAATCATTGGAATGATTATTTAGGTATGTTACGAGGCGTTAAAGCGTACCTCTGTAAGAATTTCTCCATGAAGGACCTGGGAGAAGCTTCCTATGTTTTAGGGATAAAACTCTATAGAGATAGACAAAGGAAGCTGATTGGGTTATCCCAATCAACGTATATAGATAAGATCTTAGAACGGTATAATTTTGGTAACTGTAAGACAACAAACATACCATTCAGACATGGGATTCATCTTTCAAAGAAGATGAGTCCGCAAACAGAAGAAGATGTGAAGGTTAGAATGTCTAGCCAACCTTATGCTTCGTGTTTGGCAGCATAATGTATGCCATGTTATGTACTAGGCCTGATATCAGTTTCGCTGTTAGCGTAACTAGTAGATATCAGTACAACCCAGGTAATGACCATTGGATGGCCATTAAACATATCCTCAAGTATCTTAAAGGTACTAAGGATAAGTTAATAATTTATGGAGGAAACGAACTGCAAGTTAGTTAACGGTATACAGACTCCGATTTCCAATCGGATCCCGATGATAGAAAGTCTACATCTGGATTTGTCTTTACCCTTAACGGAGGTGAAGTTTGTTGGAAGAGTTCCAAGCAGGGATCTACAGCTGATTCCACCACTGAGGCGGAATATATTGCAGCTTCTGAAGCTGCAAAAGAGGCTATGTGGATAAAGAATTTTGTCACAGAATTGGGAGTTGTCCCAAGTATCGTGAATGCGATTCCGTTATACTGTGATAATACTGGAGCCATTGCGCAAGCAAAGGAACCAAGGGCGCATCAGAAGTCGAAGCATGTGGAACGCAAGTACCACATCATTCGAGAGATTGTGTCACGATGGGATATTGTCATGTGCAAGGTACCAAGTGAAGACAATGTAGCAGAGCCCGCTGACGAAGGCCATACCTCGAAGTTGTTTGATAAACACGTGGAGTCGATGGGTATTAGATACAATCGTTATTGGCACTAGAACAAGTGGGAGTTTTTGTAGGGGTTGGTGTGCTCACAGCGCCAATTCCCGGTTGTATTTCCTTGTAAATACTTCTGTAAAACAATATTATTATGAATAATATATGCAGTTTCTTTAATATAATGAATCTTATAATATGGTAAAGACGTAATGACCCTAGAATGATTAGTCATGATACAGTTGCAAAAGCGTCGCAACGGACATTGACATTTACATGACGTTGTCATTCTCAGACAGTTCCTGGTCAAGGTTTACACTGCTTGGTCAGTATAGTAAACCCGTGAGACCGGTACAAGTCGTATACTGGAATATATGATTCCAATGGTTTCTCAATGAACCATAAGTCTGGAGACTGGTATAGACTGTAGTGTACGGTTTTATAAAGGATAAACACCGAAAGACTCACCGAAGATTCTTAATGGATGGTACACCAACGTCAATAAGAATCTTCTTGGGTTGAGTAGCACTTGTGATTCTTAGACTTGAGATGCCATTGTGGGCACATGAGACATCCTCTATACTTAGATGGCAGTCACGTCACCGATCTATTTAGATCAGACCTCCGCCTGTTCGTTGGGTGTAGATAGATCCTCAGTGTGTCCTATGTGTGTCAGATAGGATCCATCAGTTCTGTGTAACAGAGCATAGGTAGTCCATATAATTAGCAATCAGACAAATCCAGGGCCCGTGGTAAAGTTTAGAAGCTAGTTCTAAACATTCTTGTGAGATTGCTAATAGAATAGTCGACTGGATAATCCCCATAGAGATTTGACGTTTATACTATATCTCTGGGATAAATCCGGATACCTGTGACGGAGGAATTAAACATTTGCCATGACCTCGACCTGTATGATTCAGCCAGTTTATCCGTGATCGTCATAATTTATGGGTGGATAAATTATGGACACGAAATTTGATTTCGTGACGGATACGCCTGAATCTAGAGAGTCTCAATAATGAAATAAACTCGTAGAGCACTAGAGCAACATTAATAAACAATATTGATTGTTTACAAAGTCGTTTAAAGGTTAAACGCAAAATACATGTGTAGGGACCCGATAGTCATTTACTAGATTATTGTGTATTTACATTTAATACTTGATTATTTTAAATACACATTAATTAAATGTCAAATTGAGATATTTGACTTATATCATAAATGAATATATGTATTTAATATTTAATTGTAAATATAATACATATATGAGATATTTGTATTTAATTAATTAATTAATTATTTAATTGTTAAATGATTAATATAATTAAAATATAAAATATCTTATATTTAGATATTTGTAAAGTAATGATTAAAGTTGCATTTATTAAAGTAGATAAATATCTTTAAAGTAAGTTTAGATATTAATTTACTTTAACCAAATGTAAATCAAATGAATTTGAAATGAAAAAAAATTTGGTATATACTTGACATTGAATTTCGGCCAAGGCATTTCTTTGACAAGTATATATTGTTTTCATTTTCTTTTCATTTATTTTAACCTAATACACTTTTACAAAAGAGAGACACCATTGAAGAAGCCAAAAGAAAGCTTGAGAGAAAGAAAGTTAAATATCAAAAGCTTGGATTTTTAGTAAGTTTCTTGAACTTGCTATTAGTAAGGAATTTATTCCTTGGTTCTAGGCTTTAATATGTGATATTCTTAGGATGTTTCTTTCTTTGTTCTTGTGGTTTTTGTTGATGGTTGTTTTGATGAAAGTGTTAAGCATGTGTGATGAGAAAGCATGTAACTATTGTAGTTATAATTATTCTTTTAAGGTTTATGAAACCAAGTTGCTATTCTAGAGTTGTTGACCCACTCTTAAATGACCTAGATTTGATCTTGAGTTGTTTCATTGTGTTGAGACTTGAATTGGATGTAAGATTGATGATTGAAGTAATTGATTTGGTGTATTTAGTCTAATTTGTTCAATTTGTTGAAATTGAGAAATTAGGGTTTATAACCAATTCCAAATTTGGGGCTTGTGAGATATGTTGTGCATTTGGGTGTGTATATGATGCATATAAAGTTTCATGTTGATTGAATTTCATTTAGATGAGTTTTGGGACATGAAATGACCAAATGGCCAAAATGGTGCTCTCGGCCAAGGATGAAGAATTTGGGGATTTTGTGGCTTTTGGTGTTTTGATGTTTTGAACATGCTAAGTTCATCTTAGAAATGATTTAGAATCATTCAAAATTGATTTGATCAATTTTGGACTAAAATGGACAAAATACCATATAAGGGTAATTTGGTAATTTCACTTGAATATGATTCATTTGAAATTTTATTTCATAATTTGATTATTGGAATATTAAATAAATATGTTTATTTAATTAATCCGAGAAAAAGTTTTGAAATCCGAAAATACAATTTTCGCCGCTTCCGCTGCGTTACCGGATTCACCCCCTAATAAAACCCCTTCAGATAGGAGGTCCTTATGATTAGTTCCTTGATTGAGAATGATATGAGAAAGTATCAGACCTCGAAGGATTAATCATTAAATATCCCTAGCCGTGGTATTAAGACTGGACATCGATAATGTGGAATAGACTAGTATTACACTTGTGCGTGTTATGGAAGCGTAACAACATAGTTCTCATATTTTTGGGTATTGGATACTCATGCAAGTGTAATAGGAGGTTGTGTTTACCGATGGTACGGAAACAGCTTCGCTCTGGATAGACCCCTCGGAATTCTATTGGTAGTATGACTACGTGTCTATGGAAGTCCGAAATCAGGGTAGGTGTATTTGGTCTTAACCTGAGACTTGCACCGCTAATACTTACGACAATCAATATGCTTTGGTTTTGGTATTCCAGGGCTTTAACCAGTTTTGTGTATGCCTCTACTGGGTATATTGAGAATCGTAGTGTATTGGGTGTGATGTCAAGACGAAAGTATCACTCCAATCATAGTGGAGATGATGTCACGTAGGATATAGAACTAGTACTCTTAAAAACTACAGTTATCGGGATGATATGACTAGGTCATGTTCATCTGATTATAGAGACTAGTTACCAGACATCCGACATGTGCTTCGTACGGGGCAGACACAATTGCAGCCCCAGGCCTAGCACGTGACACCTGATACTGGATCGCAATACGCAATACTACATATACTACGCCTGACATAGATTATATATTCCAGTAAGAATATTTCTGGAGAATTGGGTAGGCACGGTGCTTTGCTAGAAGCCAACCATGTCTTGTAAATCGGTAAGCACGTGGTACAAGGTACGCACGTATTCGGATAATCCGATGACCGTATTTAGTGCCAATAAATCCAGGGATCTCTTGGGTCGCTTCCCAATGATTCACCGATGACAGTTGATTTTGTTGGACAGTTATGACCCATAACGTCACTGCTTGTAAAAGGCATTGTGTTTTTTGTACAAAATTAACTATGTATTAATGAAATTGCCTTTTACCGTTTTGTAAATTTATTTACTTTAATATAAATGGTAGAAGTCCATATGATTAGTACCAGATTGAGATGATTTGAGACAGTATCAATCCATAAAGGTTTAATCATTAAATATATCTAGTCGTAGTATTATCGAGATTGGACATCGATAATACGGAATAGACTAGTATTGCACTTGTGCCCGTTGTGAGGGCATAACGGCATAGTCCTCATATATTTAAGTATTGGATACTTAAGCAAGTGCGATAGGAGGTCGTGTTTTACCGAAGGTACGGAAAACAGTTTCGCTCTGGATAGACCCCGCGGAATCCCATTGGTAGTATGTATATGTGTCTATGGGAGTCCTCTTCAGGGTAGGTGTATTTGGTCTTAACCTGAGACTCGCATCGCTAGTGCTTGCGACAATCGGTAAACTTTGGTTTTGGTCGTCCAGGGCTTTAACAGGTTCTGTGAACGCCTCTTCTGGGTTTATTGACAATCGTAGTGTATTGGATGTGATGTCAAGACGGAAGTATCACTTCAGACATATGGAGATGATGATCACGAAGGGATTCGGAACTCGTTCTCTATAGTGTTGCAACCATCGGGATAATATGACAAGGTCATGATTATCCGATTCAAAGAGACTAGTTGCTTGATATCCGATATGTGCTTCGTACGGGGCAGACATTATTCCAGCCCCAGGCCTTGCACATGACATCCGATACTGGATCGCTATACACGATACTACGGTATACTACGCCTGATATAGATCTTATATTCCAGTAAGAATATTTCTGTAGAATTGGGTAGGCATGGCGCTTTGCTAGAAGCCAACCTTGTCTCGTAAATCGATAAAACGTAGTACAAGGTACGTACGTGTTTGGATAGTCCGACGACCGTATTTACTGCCAACATATCCGGAGATCTCTTGGGTCACTGCCTGAGAATTCACCGATGACGTTTGATTCAAAATTAATCTGGGATTAAATCGGAGAAACCTTTATCTAGGATAAAGTACTATTAGAGGGAGAGAAAGATTAATTTGGAATTAATCAATAAAATAATATATTCGATATATTAAACGAAATTGGATTTCGATTCGGAATTAAAATTAGATTTTATTCGGGCACTTGAATTAATTTAGAATTAATTCTCGAGCGACGTGAATAGTAAATTGGATTTATTTACGAGGCATCGAAAAAAATTATTGATTTAGAATTATCGAAACTGAGCCCGGAATGTGTTTGCAAAGTTGCGTCGATTTTGAATCGCGTGCGACTGTAAGTCACATCGTAAATCACATCGCAAGTCAAATCACATGTCATTGATGTGTGATGGAAGTCAAACCACTTTATGAAAAGTAACTTTGACTTTTTGACTTTTGACCTTTTGACTTTTGGAGGGAAAATTGGGGGGGAAAAGGGTTTTAACTTTTTGGAAAAGTTAAAGGCTTTTCTTTTCACCTTTTTACTTAGGGTTTTGGTATTAGATACAACATTTAATTTTCTCTCTCCCTAAGACTCTCCCTTGGCCGAAACTAGTGAGAAGGAAACCTAGGGTTTTTCTTTTTCAATTTTCAAAGGCAAATCTTGCTAGCACACTTTGGTGGATCAAACAAAGGTGATAGGGAATAGATTCAAGAGATTGAATCTCATTCTTTGAGCTTGGATTTTGGAGTTTTTCTTCATCAAAATCATCCTCTTGGCCGAATACAAAAGAAAGCAAATGAAGGATTTTGCTTGGAGCTTTCATCACATCCGATCGTTGTAAGTGTGATTTCGACACTCTTTCAATTTATTCATTCTTATTTCATGCTTTGTGATGATCTTGGGACATGTTTGAGAAACATTAGAAACCAACAATGGTATTAGAGCCTTGTTAAAGCATGAAATATATTAGGGTAAAATTTGGGGAAAATCCATGTGAGCATGATTTGAGCAAATTGATTGGTTTAATATGCTTGTATGTTGATATAATGAGATGTGATTAGATCAATTTCAACAAATAATGATTGGATTAAAATTTGGACTTCCCTTAGGCTTGGCCGAATCTATTACCCATGCAAAGGACTTGGTATTTTTTGTTTGTGAGTTCATTGGATGACTTGAAACGGATATGGAATGACGATTAGTGATTCGATCAGATTGAAAAACGAAATCAGAATTATTTCCTTACCTTGGCCGAATGTATAAGGGCATGAAATGGACTTGATTTTTTCATGAAATAATGTTGGACATTAGTTTATGTTATAAGCATGATAAATGATAAATTAATTTTTTGAAAGATTGATTTAAAAGGGTTAATCATGTATTTACACTTATGATAATTGGATTTTAAAATTTGGATTGTTAAAATTTGATTAATGGGCTTAATTTAGAATTGGGCTTAAATTTGTTATATTTGGCATAATGGGCTTGGTTGGGCCAAGTTGGTTTAGACCAAATTGATTGGATCCAAATTGGGCCTAAATCATTCCATTAAGTCCAAATGTAACTAAATGGGCTTTAAAGGGTTAATTGGGCCTTATGGGCTTGATATTGGTTTCTTGGGCTTGGTAATTGGGTTTGACCCACATTGACCAAGGCCCATGCCTTATGAAATCAATTGAAAGCCCATTGGACTTTAATTAAACTCACATTGGATGTTAGTTGGGCTTTGAGACCCAATAAGATTAGATTTGGAATCTAAGTCATTAAAGCACATTAAAAGTGTAAATATTTAATTTGGAATTAAATAATACGATTAGTATTGAATACGACTTAAATTGGATTTAACGAGTAGTTCGATATAATTCATGAATTCGTACTTTAAGTATTTATTCTCAAACGAGTTGGACTCGCGCAAAATCAAACCGTTGTTTGAACATTGGATGGTCACTTAATAAAGACAAATTAATTGGATTAGATTGGTTGTAAAGCATGCCTTGAATGAATATATGTGATGTGATGAATGAATAGTGTATATCGGATGGATATTAGAAGGGAAAATGGCAATTTTAGAAATTATTGTAAATTTATAATTTATAAATTGGACCTGCATGTCCAGCCTTCTCTCTTATTGATTCTCTGTATTCTCTTCTCACCTAATTCCCCTCAATTTTTATGAGGTTTCTATATTGTATTATGTAATTGGGTAGAAGTAGAATAGTGCTAGCCGAGAAGTGGAAATTGAGTGATTTGTTCTAGGAACAATATGTTTACATATCCATCCGCATATCGCTATTATTTACTTTTCGCGCCTTATGATGTTTTAGAAGCATGCTTAAAGGTGTATGATGAGACCTTAACAAATATAATAAATTGGTTGCCAATTTACGCAAAAGAACCCTCAATATAATATTAAGCGTTTTTCCTTCCGTTGAGTGATTCTTACTCAAGATCCAAAATTGGCATTGGCTTGTTGACCAAAGTCAAGGCCTTTGTCAATTGCGGATGTGTTTGAATCATGAAGGTTTTGTTACATATCGGTGTCTTGTCCAAGTTGTGATTTGTTGGCCAAAGTCAAGATCACTTTTTGTCCATCGACATTGATTACGAAACTTTCCATGTCAACGGGTCCCGCTTAACTGGAATCATTAAGCTTGTTGTGCCAAAGCCAAGGCTTAGTTGATTCAGAGGAAAAAGGTTAGGAAAATATGTTTGACATATTGGCATATATAAAAGAATATGTGTTTTGGACTTGGATGTCCACCTATCGGAACTAGGAGTTGGATTAGATCCAATTGATCTTCGAGATCTACCTAGTTAAATATCATACAGCTTGTTGGCCAAAGTCAAGGTTGTGTGTTTGTTTAACGGGATCCTAGCCCACTAGGAAACTAGGTTTCCCGAGTACTCAACAGAGGGTTAGAGACTCGTCGAAAAATAGGGGAGGCTAGTATTGAATTTGCAATTTCATTCAGATACTTAGCTTAACGCGCTTTCAAATAATTTCGTCAAAATTACTTTATTAGTTGGACTAATATATTGTTATTTTTTTTATGTAATAGTTAGACTGTACCCATTATCGTTGACTAGATAGTTGGACTATCGTAGTCAAGATGACAGGCAAAGGAAATGTCCGTGGCATTATCATGGGAGAAAATGTCTTTAAGGGCACAAACTTTGCAGATTGGGAAATGAACCTTAGGATTTCCTAGGTTCAGAGAGGCTGTTGTATACTTTACAAAGATCTCTTGGGCCTAAGCCCTGACCGGATGAGATACTTGAGCTGGAGCTTTGGAAGACTCACAATGATGATTGGGACACAACTCAGTCCATTATGCTTGCTTCGATGACTCAACATTTCCGTAGACAAAATAGGGACTTGGATCCTTATAATATGTTAGCGAGGTTGCAAGATCTGCATCGCTCTAACTAGAGGATGCAAAGGTATGAGTTAGTGAAGAAGCTATTTTGCTCACGCATGTCAGAAAGCATGTCTGTTGAGTCCCACGTGGCACAGATGATTGCTGAGATTGATGAGTTGGCCAACATGGGGATGGTCTTTGAGGCTGAGATTATTATGGATATGATCCTACAATCTCTCCCCGATTCCTGGAGACAGTTCATCATAAATTATAATTTGATGAACAACAATGATACTCTAGAGAGTTATTGTCAACTCCTCAAGGAGGCTGAGAAGGAGCTTCAAAAGGGCAACAAGCGCGAGGCGTACTTTGCATCGACATCTCATGCACCTAGGGCTGGGCCCAAGGCAACTGGAGGTGTGAAGAAGAAGAAGCATAACAGAAAGGGCAAAGCCAAATCGTCAAAGGCTTCTGGGAAGCCAAAGGACAAATCTCAGGATGTTTGCCTACAGTGCGGCAAGCGGGGTCACTGGAAGCGTGACTGCCGTGAGTACAAGGCGCTCCGGAAGGAGATAAAAGCAGGCAAGGAACCGAATTCAGTTATGTTTGTTATTGAAATAAACATGACTACTTCTAGTTTTAAAAATTGGATTTTTGAT
Organism: Zanthoxylum bungeanum; assembly: GCA_019454045.1. NCBI lineage: Eukaryota > Viridiplantae > Streptophyta > Magnoliopsida > Sapindales > Rutaceae > Zanthoxylum > Zanthoxylum bungeanum. The sequence goes on from SKCR01049225.1 coordinate 66,073, forward strand.
TCTGGTTGTGGTACTCACATATGTACTGATGTGCAGAATATGCAGATTAGCAGGAAACTGGCTTCAGGGGAGATTGATCTACGCATGGAAATGGGGCACCAGTCGCCGTTTTGGCCGTTGGCACTTTTGTTTTAGAACTACCCTCGGGGCATGTACTTGAACTTCATGACTGTTATTATGTACCTAATTTGACTAGGAATATTATTTCTGTATCTATGTTAACCCAGTGTGGGTATACTTTTGTATTCAGGAACATTGGGTGTTTTGTTTATAAAAATGATGTAGAAATTTGCAATGCAATTGCAAGTAATGGTCTTTATATTATGAATATAAATCTATCTCCAACATATAACATAACAAAACAAAAGGCTCAAAATGAGTAACAAAGAAGAAACTTACATGTGGCACTGTCGTCTAGGACACATAAACAAGACTCGCATATCCACACTTTCGAAGTGTGGGTACTGGGACGGATTTGATCCTAATTCATATGACGTCTGCGAATCTTTCTTATTAGGCAAAATACCTAAATCACCTTTTAGCGGTAAGGGTGAACGTGGCACCGAACTGTTAGCCCTCGTTCATAGTGACGTATGTGGGCCCATGTCTAGCCAGGCTAGAGGTGGATATGAATACTTCGTAACCTTTACAGGATGATGCATCGCGTTATGGTTATGTGTATCTTATGAGACACAAGTCGGAAACTTTTGAGAAATTCAAAGAGTTTGACACGAAGTTGAAAAACAGACAGGCAAGAGTATTAAGACATTACGGTCGGACCGTGGTGGCGAATACTTGAGCAACGAGTTTCTTGATTACCTGAAAGAATAGGTATTCTTTCACAGTGGACTCCTCCTAGAACACCGTAATTAAACGGTGTGTCCGAACGGAGAAACCGAACTTGTTGGTACATGGTTAGGTCTATGATGAGTCGCACTGAGCTACCTATTTCCTTTGGGGATATGCATTAACACATTCGTAATTCTTATTTTGAATAAGGTTCCGTCAAAGTCTGTACAACAGACACCATATGAGATATGGACAAGAAAGAAACCAGGTTTCTCATTCCTAAAGATTTGGGGGTGCTGGGCATACGTCAAACGTTTGGAAGGTACCAAACTTGAGCCCAAATCGGATAAATGCCTATTCGTAGGATATCCTAGGGAAACCAAAGGATATTACTTCTATCACCCACGAGAGAACAAAGTATTTGTTGCTCTACATGCGGTTTTCCTTGAGAAGGAATTCCTAAATGCAGTGATTGGTGGGAAGAAAGTAGAACTCGATGAAAATCAGAGTGATACTATTCCTGGCATAGAATCCTTAACGGAACAAGAACAGTCCATCCGGGATGAGACTGTACCATAATCTTCTATTACACAAGGACCGCGTAGGTCGGATAGAGTCAGGAAACTACCTGAGAGGTATGGGTTTCTGATCTCACCTCATGTAGATATTAATCTCATTGAGGATAACGAACTGGCTACGTATGAGGAAGCGATACAAGATATCGATTCCACTTTATGGCAAGAAGCCATGAAGTCCGAAAGGATTCCATAGTACACCAACCAAGTTTGGACACTGGTTGATGCACCAGAAGGCGTAAAGCCTATTGGATGCAAATGGATCTTCAAGAAGAAGACCGAAATAGAAGGCAACGTGCAAACGTACAAAGCTAGGCTTGTAGCGAAGGGGTATCGTCAACGACATGGTGTCGACTATGACGAAACTTTCTCACCCGTTGCCATGATTAAATCCATTCGGATAATGCTTGCTATTACTACATATTTCGATTACGAGATATGGCAGATGGATGTTAAAATCACTTTCCTTAACGGAAACCTTTTGGAGGATGTTTATATGCAACAGCCTGACGGTTTTATCGTACCTAGACTTGCAAACAAGGTTTGTAAGTTAAATCGGTCCATCTATGGACTGAAGCAAGCATCGCGGTCATGGAACCAACATTTTGATGAGATCATAAAAGAATATGATTTCATTCAAACGAAGATGATCCTTGTGTATACAAGAAGGTTAGTGGGAGAGCACTGACTTTTATTGTCCTTTATGTTGACGATGTATTGCTAATAGGCAATGACATTCTAATGCTAACGTCGGTGAAAGCTTGGCTTTCATTGAAATTCTCCATGAAAGATCTGGGAGAAGCAGCCTTTATTTTGGGAATAAAGATCTACCGGGATAGATCAAGAAAGCTGCTTGGACTCTCCTAGAGTACGTACATTAACAAGGTGTTAAAGAGATTCAACATGGATCAGTCCAAGAGAGGACTGTTGCCAATGTCACATGGCGTCTATCTATCTAAGGACATGTGTCCTAAAACTCAAGATGAGGGAGACAACATGAGTCGGATACCGTTTGCCTCGGCAGTCGGATCGATCATGTATGCCATGATATGTACATGACCTGATGTCTCCTATGCTTTGAGCATGTGTAGTCGATATCAGGCCGATCCAGGTGAAGGTCACGAGATTGCGGTTAAAAACATCCTAAAGTATCTTAAACGAACTAAGGATGCTTTCTTAATCTATGGAGATGGAGAACTTGTGGTAACTGGGTATACCGATGCAAGTTTCCAAACCGATAAAGATGACTATAAGTCACAATCAGGGTACGTTTTTTGTTTGAATAACGGAGCAGTGAGCTGGAAATCTTCCAAGTAAGATACTGTTGCCGATTCAACAACAGAAGCGGAGTACATTGATGCAGCAGAAGCAGCGAAGGAGGCAGTTTGGATCCGTAAATTCCTAATTGGATTAGGAATAGTTCCGTTAGCAGCTGAGCCCGTTCCATTGTATTGTGACAATAACGGGGCCATAGCGTAGGCTTAGGAACCACGGTCTCATCAACGATCCGAACACGTTCTTCGACGTTTCCATCTGATACGTGAGATCATACATCGTGGCGATGTGAGGGTCGAGAAGGTCGCATCGGATGACAACATAGTTCAGGTATTAGATGCCTGAGTGACTGGCTATAGGGCCAAGTGGGAGATTGTTGGACAGTTATGACCCATAGCGTCACTGCTTGTAAAAGGCATTGTGTTTTTATACAAAATTAACTATGTATTAATGAAATTGCCTTTTACCATTTTGTAAATTTATTTACTTTAATATAAATGGTAGAAGTTCATATGATTAGTACCGGATTGAGATGATATGAGACAGTATCAATCCATAAAGGTTTAATCATTAAATATCCCTAGTCGTAGTATTATCGAGATTGGACATCGATAATGCGGAATAGACTAGTATTGCACTTGTGCGCGTTGTGAGGGCATAACGGCATAGTCCTCATATATTTAAGTATTGGATACTTATGCAAGTGCGATAGGAGGTCGTGTTTTACCGATGGTACGGAAAACAGCTTCGCTCTGGATAGACCCCGCGGAATCCCATTGGTAGTATGTATATGTGTCTATGGGAGTCCGCTTCAGGGTAGGTGTATTTAGTCTTAACCTGAGACTCGCATCGCTAGTGCTTGCGACAATCGGTAAACTTTGGTTTTGGTCGTCCAGGGCTTTAACAGGTTCTGTGAACGCCTCTTCTGGATTTATTGAGAATCGTAGTGTATTGGATGTGATGTCAAGACGGAAATATAACTTCATATATATAGAGATGATGATCACGCAGGGATTCGGAACTCGTTCTCTATTGTGTTGCAACCATCGGGATAATATGACAAGGTCATGATTATCCGATTCAAAGAGACTAGTTGCTTGATATCCGATATGTGCTTCGTACGGGGCAGACACTATTCCAGCCCCAGGCCTTGCACGTGACATCCGATACTGGACCGCTATACACGATACTACGGTATACTATGCCTGATAAAGATCTTATATTCCAGTAAGAATATTTCTGGAGAATTGGGTAGGCATGGCGCTTTGCTAGAAGCCAACCTTGTCTCGTAAATCGGTAAAACGTAGTACAAGGTACGTACGTGTTCGGATAGTCCGACGACCGTATTTACTGCCAACATATTCGGAGATCTCTTGGGTCACTTCCGAGAATTCACCGATGACGTTTGATTCAAAATTAATCTGGGATTAAAACGGAGAAACTTTATCTAGGATAAAGTACTATTAGAGGAGAGAGAAATATTAATTTGGAATTAATCAATAAAATAATATATTCGATATATTAAACGAAATTGGATTTCAATTCGGAATTAAAATTAGATTTTAATTCGGGCACTTGAATTAATTTAGAATTAATTCTCGAGCGATGTGAATAGTAAATTGGATTTATTTACGAGGCATCGAAAAAAATCATTGATTTAGAATTATCGAAACCGAGTCCGGAATGTGTTTGCAAAGTTGCGTCGATTTTAAATCGCGTGCAACCGCAAGTCACATCGTAAATCACATCGCAAGTCAAATCACATGTCATTGATGTGTGATGGAAGTCAAACCACTTTATGAAAAGTAACTTTGACTTTTTGACTTTTGACCTTTTGACTTTTGGAGGGAAAATGGGGGGGGGGGGGGGGGAAAGGGTTTTAACTTTTTGGAAAAGTTAAAGGCTTTTCTTTTCACCTTTTTACCTAGTGTTTTGGTATAAGATACAACATTTCATTTTCTCTCTCCCTAAGACTCTCCCTTGGCCGAAACTAGTGAGAAGGAAACCTAGGGTTTTTCTTTTTCAATTTTCAAAGGCAAATCTTGCTAGCACACTTTGGTGGATCAAACAAAGGTGATAGGGAATAGATTCAAGTGCTTGGATCTCATTCTTTGAGCTTGGAGCTTGGAGTTTTTCTTCATCAAAATCATCCTCTTGGCCGAATACAAAAGAAAGCAAAGGAAGGAATTTGCTTGGAGCTTTCATCACATCCGATCGTTGTAAGTGTGATTCCGCCACTTTTTCAATTTATTCATTCTTATTTCATGCTTTGTGATGATCTTGGGACATGTTTGAGAAACATTAGAAACCAACAGATTTAAACTAGAATTAATCTGGAATTAATTTAGAGAAAGAAAATTGATCTGGGATTAATTGAGGATTAATTTAATTTGGGATTAATGTATTCAGAAGAGAGAGAACATGATTAATTTGGAATTAATCGGTAAAATAAATTTAATAGTTAAATTTGATTTTTCTATTTAATTTATTCGTATGGGCTAAAATTAATATATCGGATATATTAATATGAATTGGATTTCATTTCAAAATTAAAGTCGGACTTTAATACGAACGAACGAATTAATTTAGAATTAATTCGTAGACGACATTCGTAATATATTTGCGAGGCACCGTTATTTAATTAAATTAGATTTAATTATTTAGCGATGAGAATTCGTTTAATCGGATTAAACGAATCCGAGCCACGGTAAATATTCGTAGAGATATTTGAATTTTGAATTCAAATGTGGGGCCCACTTTAAATGTGGTAGTTGGGAGAGTGGTTGGCATTTATACCATACCATCCACTTTCCAACCACCTTGGAATGGTTTTGGCAAAACCATTTACCCAACCACCTTGTTTAGGTGAAAATGGTAAATTGGCTTTTACCAAAAACTTTCTCTCTCTCATTTTGTGTAGAGAACACACTTGGAACAAAAATGAAAAACCCTAAAATCCTCTCATGATGGGCGTGAACTAGAAGCTCCCCTCTCTTTGATTTTGTGGCAAAATCAACAAATCTAGCACTTCAACAAATCAACAAAGGTGATAGGGAAACCACTTCAATAGTTGGAATTAACACTCAAAGCTTGGAATCAACAAAGGAATGATCTTGGAGATCTTCCTCCCAAAATTTTAAAAGCTCAAATACATTCAATGTAAGTAATTCCGTAACTTATTTTGAATTTATGAACAACTTTTCTTGCTTATTAGATCCTTGGCATGTTCTAGGAACACTAACACAAACCTCTCCCCAACTATGATTTTATTTGTTAATGGGAACCCCAAAAACTTAGCAAAAGACATGCAACAACAAAAGGAAGGATTTACGTGGTTCGATAGAGAGTGACTCCAATCTATGTCCACAGGAGAAAATGGATTCACTTTTATTAGCCTTCGGTGAATACCGACTCGAACGCATAACAAAGGAGTTAGTACACAACAAATAACCCCTCGAGTTCACTATATGGTTGGGTCATGACTCACTTTCTTTCTCTATCCTTAGATCGCTTTACAAGCTTTGCTCTCAAATTACAAGTGCTGTAAAATGTGAAAAATTACTAACCCTTTTCTAATATGGCTTCTACCCCCTTATATAGGCTCCCAAATTCACTGTTATATTCGACCATGACATGATCTCATGTCACTTAATCATCATTACAAACCCTTATCTATTGCTTCCACCATCTTCTCAACCAATCAAATAAGCTTATTCCCATACAATTGCATCTGCCTATGGTAGCTGCTACTCTGCCACTGTACTGGTCTATGACTGATGACAGGACCTACGACCACTGTGAACCATTGCTTTAACTCTTTCATCATTAGCCTTTTAGATGCATCCCTATCGAGGTAGGGCATACGTCATGTCGCTCATAAAATAATCGTTCATCATCTCATCTTGGTACTTCTGGTCGGGTAACCATGGCAAATTGTACTCTTCCAAACCCGAACTCTAGAGTTGTCAGGTTTGACCTATACTGATGATATTTCATCGAGTCAGCCTCAACAAATATCTCAAAATATTATCTAATGTGGTCGGGTAGAATACCATCAACATTTACATTTTCTCAAAATCTCTCCTTCTAGAGAACACTTCATCACACATATAGTCAAGTCCAACTTTCAACCTCCTTCTTTCTTCTTCTCTTCTTTCTCCCCCCAATGAATTTATAAAATAAAAATTAAAATAATAAATATTATTTTACCACAATTATATATTCTTAGTTGGGTAAAAAAATCATCTCCTCCTCCTCCTCATCCTCCTCATAGTTAAAAACCTTATAGTTAATTGAGTAACTCAACACTTATAAATACATTTCAATCCAACATCATTTCCAATTGACGTGGGTTATTATCACATTAATTTTATCAACTTCAACATATATGTTAGACAATTATGACCTATAGCGTCACTGTTTGTAAAAGACATTGTGTTTTTGTAAAAAATTAACTATGTAGTAATGAAATTACCTTTTACCGTTTCGTAATTTATTTACTTTGATATAAAAATGGTAAAAGTCCATATGATTAGTTCCGGATTGAGATGAAATGAGACAACATCAATCCATAAAGGTTTAATCATTAAATATCCCTAGTCGTAGTATTATCGAGACTAGACATCGATAATGCGAAATAGACTAGTATTGCACTTGTGCACGTTGTGATGGCATAACAGCATAGTTCTCATATGTTTAAGTATATGATACTTATGCGAGTGCGATAAGAGGTTGTGTGTTTTACCGATGGTACGAAAACAGCTTCGCTCTGGATAAACCCGCAGAATCTCATTGGTAGTATGTATATGTGTCTATGGGAGTCCGCTTCAGGGTAGATGTATTTGGTCTTAACTTGAGACTTGCATCGCTGGTACTTACGACAATCGGTAAACTTTGGTTTTGGTCGTCCAGGGCTTTAACAAGTTCTGTGTACGCCTCTATTGGATTATTGAGAATCGTAGTGTATTGGATGTAATGTCAAGACGGAAGTATCACTTCAGACATATGGAGATGATAATCACGCAGGGATTCATAACTAGTTCTCTATTGTGTTACAACCATCGGGATAATATAACAAGGTCATGATTATTCGATTCAAATAGACTAGTTGCTTAATATTCGATATGTGCTTCGTACGGGGAAGACATTATTCCATCCCCAAGCCTTGCACGTGACATCAGATTCTGGATCGCAATACGCTATACTACATATTCTACGCCTGACATAGATTATATATTCCAGTAAGAATATTTCTGGAGAATTGGGTAGGCACGGTACTTTGCCAGAAGCCAACCATGTCTTGTAAATCAGTAAGCACATGGTACGAGGTACTCAGTTTATCGGATAGTCCGATAATCAGATTTACTGCCAACATATCCAAAGATCTCTTGGGTCGCTTCCCAAAGATTCACCGATGATAGTTGACTCGCTAGAATTAATCTGGGATTAATTTAGAGAGAGAAAATTAATCTAGGATTAATTGAGGCTTTATTTAATCTGGGATTAAATGTGTTCGAAAGAGAGATAACGCGATTAATTTGGAATTAATCGGTAAAATAAATTTAATAGTTAAATTAATTTTTCTATTTAATTTATTTGAATTTGCTAAAATTAATATATCGGATATATTAATATGAATTGGATTTCATTACGAAATTAAAGTCGGACTTTAATACGAACGAACAAATTAATTTAGAATTAATTCATAAACGACGTTCGTAATATATTTGCGAGGCATCGTTATTCAATTAAATTAGATTTAATTATTCAGAGACGAAAGTTTGTTTAATCGGATTAAATGGAACCGAGCCGCGGTAAATGTTCGTAGAGATATTTGAATTTTGAATTCAAATATGGGGCCCACTTCACATGTGGTAGTTGGAATTTATGCCAAGCCACCTACCACTCAACCACCTTGTAATGGTTTTGGTAAAGCCATTTACCCAACCACCTAGTTTAGGTGAAAAGGGTAAAAGTGATTTTATCAAAACCACTCTCTCTCTCTCTCTTTTGGTAACACTTGAACCAAAACAAACCCTAGCACACAAGGCTTGGGTGTGAGCTTCCTCCCTTTCTTCACTTTGATTTTCTTGCAAACTCAAAGAAGCTAGCACTTCAAAGATCAAAAAAGGTGATAGGGAAACATCTTCATGAGTTGGAATCAACACTTTAAGCTTGGAACTTGGAGTTCTCTTCTCAAATTTTTAAAGCTCAAATCCGTTCATTGTAAGTGTATTCCGCAACTTATAATGATTTTAATCACATGTTTTCATGCTTATTAGATCCTTGGCATGTTCTAGGAACACTAACAATGGTATCATGAGCCAATTTTAAGCATGAAATTTCTAGGGTTCTTGAGCCTAAAATATGGGGCTTTTATGTTTTGAACATGATTCTTTCAAATTGATGCTTTGAGCAAGCTTAGAATATGATAACTTAGAGTTATGCATGATTACATTTGAAATATAATGATTGAATCAAAAATAAAAAAAATAAAAAAAAAATCTTAATGTGGTCGAATACTACTACTTCCAGTGGACTGCATGTTTATTTTTTTAATAACATGAAATGATGTGTTTAAATGCATGTTTAAATGTTGATTGTTGGTTTGATTGGATTAGAATCAAAGTAAATAATGTTTATGTTGAATTCAAAGAGCATGTTGAGCATGAAATGATGAATTTTAGTTTCAATTTGTGTTGAGCATAAATTATTGGATTAAGCATGATTAATTAGGTTGATTGGTATTTTGGAAATATTGAGTTTAATTAATTAATCATGGCTAATACACTTTAATTAAAATAATTGTGATATTTGGAATATTATATATGTTAATAAGCCTTTAAATATAATTTGGGCTAAAAGTGTGTATTTGGGCTTAATGGGCTTGGTTTGACCAAGTTTGTTTTGGAATTTTGGATTGGATCCAATTGGGCCCAAAACCAATTCTATAAAGTCCAAATACATCACTTGGCCCTTTAAAGAATTTAATTGGGCCTAATGGCCTAAATTGATTTGTTGGCAATAGGGTGATTCCTATTGGGCCTTGGCATTTTGGGTTTGATCCATTATGGCCAAAGCCCATGCCTTAAGAATCAATTAAAAGCCATTGGACTTTAATTAAAATGACATTGGATATTATTGGGTTTTGAGACCCTTTAGATTGGATTTAGATTCCAGTCTTTAAGGCAAATATATAAGTGTAATATTTAATTTGGAATTAAATTGGAATTAGTATTGAATACAAATAAATTGGATTTAAAGTTGTAGTAGTTCGATGTAATTCAAGAATTCGTACTTAAAAGTATTTATTCTTAAACGAGTTGGACTCGCGCAAATCAAATCATTGTTTGAACATTGGATGGTCATTAATCAAAGATTAATTAATTGGATTAGATGGTTGAATAACATGTTTTGTATGAATACATAAATGTATTGTTATGAATAATGTATATCGGATGGATATTAGAAGGGCAAGGGCAATTTTGGAAATTGTAAGAAGTTAGAATTTATTAAATTGGACCTGCGTGTCCAGCCTTTTATCTCCTTATTCTTTGTATTTCTCTTCTCACCAATTCCCCTCAATGTAAATGAGGTTTCTTTATTATTATGTAATTGGGTAGGAGTTAGGAGTTAGAATAGTTTTAGCCGGGGAGAGAGGAATGGAGCGATTTGTTGTAGGAACAATCTGTTTAAATATCCATCCGCATATCGTTATTAATTTACTTTTGCGCCTTATGATGTTTTAGAAGCATGCTTAAGGGTGTATGATGAGACCTAATCAAAGATAATAAATTGGTTCCAATTTACGCGAAAAACCCTCAAAAACATATTAAGCTTTTTCCTTCCGTTGAGTGATTCTTACTCAAGATCCAAAGTTGGCCTTGGTTTGTTGGCCAAAGTCAAGACCTTTGTCAATTGCGGATGTGTTTGAATCATGAAAAGTTTTGTTCTATATCGGCTTGTCTTATCCAAGTTGTGATTTGTTGGCCAAAGTCAAGATCACTTCTTGTCCATCGACATTGATTACGAAGCTTTCCATATCAATGGGTCCCGCTTAACTGGAATCATTAAGCTTGTTGTGCCAAAGCCAAGGCTTAGTTGATTCGGAGGAAAAAGGTTAGGAAAATATATAGATATATTGGCATATATAATATATATATGTTTCAGACTTGGATGTCCACCTACAGGATCTAGGAATTGGATGAGATCCAATTGATCTTCAAGATCTACCTAGTTAAGTTTCATACAGCTTGTTGGCCAAAGTCAAGGTTGTGTGTTATTTAATGGGATCCTGGCCCACTAGGAAACTATGTTTCTCGAGCACTCGACAGAGGGTTAGAGGCTCGCCGAAAAATAGTGGGAGGCTAGTATTGAATTTGTAATTTCATTCAGATACTTAACTTTACACGCTTTCAAATTATTTCGTCAAAATTATATTATTAGTTGGACTAATACAATGTTATTTTTCTTGTAACAGTTAGACTATACCCAAATATCGTTGACTAGATAGTTGGACTATCATAGTCAAGATGACTGGAAAGGGAAATGTCCGAGACATTATCATGGGTGAAAATGTCTTTAAGGGCACGAACTTTGTCGATTGGGAAATGAATCTAAGGATAGTCTTTGGAGCCGAGAGGCTGTTGTACACCATACAGACACCTCTTGGGCCTAAACCCACACCTGATCAGACATCACAGCGATGATTGCGATGCTACTCAGTCTATTATGCTTGCTTCCATGACTCAGCATTTTCGTCGACAAAATAGGGACTTGGATCCCTATAACATGTTGGCGAGGTTGCAAGATCTTCACCGATCTAATAAAAGCTCGCAAAGATATGAGTTAGTTAAGAAGCTCTTCCGTTCACGTATTTCGGAAGGCATGTCTGTTGAGTCCCATGTGGTACAGATGATTGCTAACATAGATGAGCTAGCTGAGATGAGGATAGTCTTTGAGGCTGAGATTACCGTAGATATGATCTTGTAATCTCTCCCCGACACTTGGAGACAATTCATCATAAACTATAATTTGATGAACAAAGATGATACTCTTGGAGAGTTATTATCTACTCTCAAGGAAGCTGAGAAGGAGTTTCTCAAGGGCAACAAGCGCGAGGCGCACTTTGCTTCGACATCTCAGAGACCGAGGGCTGAACCCAAGGCGACTGGAGGTGTGAAGAAGGATAAGCATAATAGAAAGGGCAAGGCCAAATCGTCAAAGGCTTCTGGGAAGCCTAAGGACAAATCTCAGGATGTTTGCCTCCAATACGGCAAGCGGGGTCACTGGAAGCGTTACTGCCACGAGTACAAGGCGCTCCAGAAGAAGATTAAAGCGGGCAAGGCACCGGCTTCAAGTATGTTTGTTATTGAAATAAACATGACTACTTCTAATTTTAAAATTTTGATTTTTGATTCTGGTTGTGGTACTCACATATGTACTGATGTGTAGGATCTGTGGATTAGTAGGAGACTGACCTCAGGGGAGATTGATCTACGCGTTGGAAATGGGACACCAGTCACCATTTTGGCCGTTGGCACTTTTGTTTTAGAACTGCCCTCAAGGCATGTACTTGAACTTACAGACTGTTATTATATACCTAGTTTGACTAGGAATATTATTTATGTATCTATGTTAACCCAATGTGGGTATACTTTTGTATTCAGGAACACTGGGTGTTTTGCTTATAAAAATGATGTAGAAATTTGCACTGCTGTTGCAAATAACGGTCTTTATATTTTGAATATAGATCAATCTCAAACATATAATATAACAAACAAAAGGCTCAAAACGAGTAACAAAGATGAAACTTATATGTGGCACTGTCGTCTGGGACACATAAACAAGACTCGCATATCCACACTTTCAAAGAGTGGGTACTTGGACGGATTTGATCCAAATTCATATGACGTCTGCGAATCTTGCTTATTAGGCAAAATGCCTAAATCACCTTTTAGCGGTAAGGGTGAACGCGCCGCCGAACTGTTAGCCCTCGTTCATAGTGACGTATGTGGGCCCATGTCTAGCCAGGCTAGAGGTGGATATGAATACTTCGTAAACCTTACGGATGATGCATCGCGTTATGGTTATGTGTATCTTATGAGACACAAGTTGGAAACTTTTGAGAAATTCAAAGAGTTTCGACACGAAGTTGAAAAACAGACAGGCAAGAGTATAAAGACATTACGGTCGGACCGTGGTGGCGAATACTTGAGCAATGAGTTTCTAGATTACTTGAAAGAATATGGTATTCTTTCACAGTAGACTCCTCCTGGAACACCGCAATTAAACGGTGTGTCCGAACGGAGAAACCGAACTTTGTTGGACATGGTAAGGTCAATGATGAGTCGCACTGAGCTACTTATTTCCTTCTGGGGATATGCATTAAACAGTGCAGTTCTTATTTTGAATAAGGTTCCGTCAAAGTCTGTACAACAGACTCCGTATGAGATATGGACAGGAAAGAAACCGGGTTTCTCATTCCTGAAGATTTAGGGATGCTGGGCATACGTCAAACGTTTGGAAGGTACCAAACTTGAGCCCAAATCTGATAAATGCTTATTCGTAGGATATCCTAGGGAAACCAAAGGATATTACTTCTATCACCCACGAGAGAACAAAGTATTTGTTGCTCTACATGCAGTTTTCCTTGAGAATGAATTCCTAAATGTCGTGGTTAGTGGGAGGAAAGTAGAACTCGATGAAAATCGGAGTGATACTATTCCTGGCATAGAATCCTCAGTGGAACAAGAAAAGTCCATCCGGGATGAGACTGTACCACAATCTTATATTACACAATGGACCGCGTAAGTCGGAGAGAGAATCAGGAAACAACCTGAGAGGTATGGGTTTCTGATCTCACCTCATGTAGATATCTAATTGAGGATAACGAACGGATCATTGAGTGATGACAGAACGAAGATGAAGGAAGGGATACAAGATATCGATTCCAATTTATGGCAAGAGGCCATGAAGTCCGAAATGGATTCCATGTACACCAACCAAGTTTGGACACTGGTTGATGCACCAGAAGGCGTAAAGCCTATTGGATGCAAATAGGTCTTCAAGAAGAAGACCGACATGGATGGCAATGTACAAACGTACACAAAACTAGGCTTATTGCGAAGGGGTATCGTCAACGATATGGTGTCGATTATAACGAGACTTTCTCACTCGTTGCCATGATAAATCCATTCGGATAATGCTTACTATTGCTGCATATTTCGATTACGAGATATGGCAGGGTAAAGGACGTTAAAACCGCTTTCCTTAACAGAAACCTTTTGGAGGATGTTTATATGCAACAGCCTGACGGTTTTATCATTGCCTAGACTTGCAAACAAGGTTTGTAAGTTAAATCGGTCCATTTATGGACTGAAGCAAGCATCGCGGTCATGGAACCAACGTTTTGATGAGATCATAAAAGAATATGATTTCATTCAAAATGAAGATGATCCTTGTGTATATAAGAAGGTTAGTGGGAGAGCACTGACTTTTATTGTCCCTTATGTTGACGATGTATTGCTTATGGGCAATGACATTCCCATGTTAACATCGTTGAAAGCTTGGCTTTCATTAAAATTCTCCATGAAAGATCTGGGAGAAGCAGTCTATATTCTAGGAATAAAGATCTACCGGGATAGATCTAGAAAGCTGTTTGGACTCTCCCAGAGCACGTACATTGACAAAGTGTTGAAAAGATTCAACATGGATTAGTCCAAGAGGGGACTGTTACCAGTGTCACATGGCATCACTCTATCTAAGGACATGTGTCCTAAAACTCAAGATGAGAGAAACAACATGAGTCGGATACCGTTCACCTCGGTAGTCGGATCGATCATGTATGCCATGATATGTACGCGACCTGATGTCTCATATGCTCTGAGCATATGTAGTCGCTATCAGGCCGATCCAGGTGATGGTCACTGGATGGCGGTTAAGAACATCCTTAAGTATCTTAGACGAACTAAGGATGCTTTCTTAATTTATAGAGATTGAGAACTTGAGGTAACAGGGTATACCGATGTAAGTTTCCAAACCGATAAAGACGACTCTAAGTCGCAATCCAGGTACATATTTTGTTTGAAAAATGGAGCAGTAAGCTGGAAATCTTCCAAGCAGGAGACTGTTGCCGATTCAACAACAGAAGCGGAGTATATCGCTGCAGCTGAAGCAGCAAAAGAGGCAGTTTGGATCTGTAAATTCCTAATTGGATTAGAAGTAGTCCCGTTAGCAGCTGAGCCCGTTCCATTGTATTGTGACAATAACAGGGCTATAGCGCAGGTTAAGGAACCACAGTCTCATCAACGATACAAGCATGTTCTTCGACATTTCCATCTGATTCTTGAGATCATACATCGTAATGATGTGAAAATCGAGAAGGTCGAAGGTCGCATCAGATGACAACATTGCAGATCCGCTGACGAAAGCTATTTCACAGCAAAAGTTTGAGAAACATATACATAGTTCAGGTGTTAGATGCTTGAGTGACTGGCTATAGGCCAAGTGGGAGATTGTTAGACAATTATGACCCATAGCGTCACTGTTTGTAAAAGACATTGTGTTTTTGTACAAAATTTACTATGTAATAATGAAATTGCCTTTTACCGTTTCGTAATTTATTTACTTTGATATATAAATGGTAAATGTCCATATGATTAGTTCCGGATTAAGATGATATGAGACAGCATCAATCCATAAGGTTTAAGCATTAAATATCCATAGTCGTAGTATTATCGAGACTGGACATCGGTAATGCGGAATAGACTAGTATTGCACTTGTGCGCGTTGTGATGGCATAACGGTATAGTTCTCATATGTTTAAGTATAGGATACTTATGCGAGTGCGATAGGAGGTTGTGTTTTACCGATGGTACAGAAAACAGCTTCGCTCTTGATAGACCCCGCGGAATCCCATTGGTAGTATATATATGTGTCTATGGGAGTCCGCTTCAGGGTAGATGTATTTGTTCTTAACCTGAGACTTGCATCGCTAGTACTTACAACAATCGGTAAACTTTGGTTTTGGTCGTCCAGGGCTTTAACAGGTTCTGTGTACGCCTCTATTGGGTTTATTGAGAATCGTAGTGTATTGGATGTTATGTCAAGATGAAAGTATCACTTCAGACATATAGAGATGATAATCACGCAGGGATTCATAACTAGTTCTCTATGTGTTGCAACCATCAGGATAATATGACAAGGTAATGATTATCCGATTCAAAAAGACTAGTTGCTTGATATCCGATATGTGTTTCGTACGGGGCAGACACTATTCCAGCCCCAGGCCTTGCACGTGACATCAGATACTGGATCGCAATACGCTATACTACGTATTCTACGCCTGACATAGATTATATATTCTAGTAAGAATATTTCTGGAGAATTGGGTAGGCACGGTGCTTTGCTAGAAGCCAACCATGTCTTGTAAATCGGTAAGCACGTGGTAAGAGGTACTCACTTTTTCGGATAGTCCGATAACCGGATTTACTGCCAACATATCCAGAGATCTCTTGGGTCGCTTCCCAAAGATTCACCGATGACAGTTGACTCGACTAGAATTAATCTGGGATTAATTTAGAGAGAGAAAATTAATCTATGATTAATTGAGGCTTTATTTAATCTGGGATTAAATGTGTTCGAAAGAGAGATAACGGGATTAGTTTGGAATTAATCGGTGAAATAAATTTAATAGTTAAATTTAATTTTTCTATTTAATTTATTTGAATGGGCTAAAATTAATATATCGGATATATTAATATGAATTGGATTTCATTACGAAATTAAAGTCAGACTTTAATACGAACGAACGAATTAATTTAGAATTAATTCGTAAACGACGTTCGTAATATATTTGCGAGGCATCGTTATTTAATTAAATTAGACTTAATTATTCAGAGACGAAAGTTTTCCTTTAATCCGATTAAACGGAACCGAGCCGCGGTAAATGTTCGCAGAGACATTTGAATTTTGAATTCAAATGTGGGGCCCACTTCACATGTGGTAGTTGGCATTTATGCCAAGCCACATACCACTCAACCACCTTGTAATGGTTTTGGTAAAACCATTTACCCAACCACCTAGTTTAGGTGAAAAGGGTAAAAGTGATTTTACCAAAACCAACTCTCTCTCTCTTTTGGTAACACTTGAACCAAAACAAACCCTAGCACACAAGGCTTAGGTGTGAGCTTCCTCCCTCTCTTCACTTTGATTTTCTTGCAAACTCAAAGAAGCTAGCACTTCAAATATCAACAACGGTGATAGGGAAACATCTTCAAGAGTTGGAATCAACACTTTAAGCTTGGAACTTGGAGTTCTCTTCTCAAATTTTTAAAGCTCAAATCTGATCATTGTAAGTGTATTCCGCAACTTTAATGATTTTAATTATATGTTTTCATGCTTATTAGATCATTGGAATGTTCTAGGAACACTAACAATATATACTAAGTGAAATAATAAAGAATATAAGAAACCCCTTCTCTTAAAAAAATAAATAAACTTTTTTAAGATGTGAATCTAATTGAGATGTAAGGTTCTCCTATTATAACATGTCTTTAGTGAGTTCATTTTGAAAAACAACAATAACAACAACAATAATTCTCTTACTTGAAAGGTTACTTCATGTTGGCTTGCTGATGGTTTAGGCGCTGAGGGAGCTCGGTGTGCTGTTGGTTTAGGCGCTGAGGCGCCCTATTTATACGAGCAGGCGCCGTGGCGCCTAATCCTCGGCTCTTTGTATGGGAGCATGGCGCCTCAGCGCCTGACAAAATATTTTTTTTTTTGGCTGCCTCCCAAAGAGCGCTTGTTTTAATGTCTTCAGCCAGACAGTAAGCCCTATTTATTTTGGATCAGTGATGATAATATGGTCTGTCGAGCGTGCCTCAGTGCCGTAATAGTGCTTCAAATGTTGACCATTGACTTTGAATACCGACCCATCTTTACACTGTACTTCAATCGCGTCATACGGAAATACTTCCTTGACAGTGAATGGATCAGACCATCTGTAGGCACTGTATTTTTGCATATAAAACCCGATGATGAGTCTCATTTGGAGGCACTACCTTCTAATTCGCGGAAGTCGCGGGAAACGGACGTCGGAAGGGCAAAGTTGGAAATTAGCATTTGGTCGGATTTAACTCGCTTGTTTCGCTTCGGGTTCGCTTGTGGGACCTCTGTTTTAAAACACACCAAACCCATTAAATCACATCTCACAAATTAAATAATTAAAACATTTAAAATACATGTCACAAATTAAATCAAATTAAAAGTAAATCACCTACCAAATTAAATTAAATTAAATTGAATTAAATTAAATTAAAATCAATTATAACCAATTAAAATTAAACACACATAAATTAATTGATTTCTTTCCTTTAAAATAAACAATGTAGAAACCCTAACCCTACCCTCACACTATATAAACAAACTAAACCCTAATCCCCCTGAAAACGGCTTCACACTGCACTAGTGACCTGCCACGTTCAAGTTTCTGTTCTGGTCAGTTTCTTTGCGTCCTTAGCCCATCAAAACAGTCCTAAAACCATCTTAAAACCATCCCAGAAATCCCCAAAAGTTTCCCCAAAAAACCTTTACAAACGCACCTCCCGAGACCACCAAAATCACCCAAAACAGTCCAAAAACGCCCAAAACAGTGACCTGAAACGCAGCGACCAAACGGTAGTGAAACGGACTTAAAACAGCAGCCCGAGCATCAAAACAACGAGGAAAAATAGTGAGCAAACCAATCGGAAAAGTATCGGATCATTCGCCCTTCCAACGGACGTGTAACGCCCTTTCTTGAGACGACAAAAGAGGTTAGACCTGAGGGCACCCTTTTACTTATCTCTTTTTGTTTATTTATTTATTTTTGATATATATTGCATGAGAGTCGTTTGAGGCATGATTTGATTGTTGGATGAGCGGGATATGTGTTCCCTTTTGTGGTATATCGGATGGAAACCGGACGTAAATTCCATAGCCGATTCCGAATGGACGGTAGTATGGTCTGCACTCGGGACACAATGCCACGTACCACTTAAGATACATGTATCTCATCTCATCCAAATTTGTATTCAAGCATGATGTAGTTCTAGGTTGTTTATTTATTATTTTAAGCATGTCTTAACTTAGTTTCGTTATTTAATTTCAAAGCATGATTATGTTTCTTCTTTTATGCATGATATTTAATTTAGTTCATATATATGTTTAAGTAATTATTTGTTTGCGTTGGTTTGATGGCTTAGTATGTTCAATGTGTGATATTGCATGTTTATTGTTTAAAGACTTATTTTCAAGCATGCGAACTTAGATTATGAGTTAATTAGACGGAAGCATCTTAGATCTAGGTGACACTTGAACATGATTATTGATTAGATGCGGTTGGTTTATTGCATGAATTATATCATCACAATGACATAAGTAAGGGACCATTCCGAACCCAACGGTTTGAGGTCTTCCCTTGCGAGGGGTGAGTGCGGCCTTAAACCTTTGTCCCGGTTCACACCGGGTGGCGACTCCATTATTCTCCGGTTTAGTCCCCCGCGGACTATTCCGTACTCTCAACCCATAGGCCCTGAGTCTAGAACAGCATGCGTCGCCCAAGTTCTGTTTCTACACCATCTCGATTTCAGTTTTCCAAGGAAACAATTTCAGACGCGAATTAAATAATAGTACTTGCTGGCCAGGGTGAAATTCTCACTGAAGTTGTTCTGTTATCGTGCCATTGTTTTGTTCGAGCTTTGTAGATCTTGGCATTTTCGTATGCGTCATTACGGAATTCTATCATTTCATTTAGCTGAAGAAGACGGTGCTCTCCTGCTACTTTGGGGTCGAAGTTCAGCTTTTTCACAGCTCAGAAGGCACGATGTTCCAGCTCAATTGGCAAGTGACATGCTTTTCCAAATACTAGTCGGTATGGTGACATCCCAATAGGTGTTTTGAAATCCGTTCGATATGCCCATAAGGCGTCGTCGAGGTTTTGAGCCCAATCCTTTCGGTTTGTGTTTACTGTTTTCTCCAGGATTTGTTTGATCTCCCGATTCGAAGTTTCGGCCTGGCCATTTGTTTGTGGGTGATATCCCAATGCGACTTTATGCTTTAAACCATATTTAGCAAGAAGAGCGTTGAAAATTCTATTACAAAAGTGTGTGCCTTCATCGCTCAAAATGGCTCTAGGGGTGCCAAACCTGGTAAAGATATATTTTCGGACAAACTTAATGACAACTTTCGCATCATTGGTGGCTGTGGCAATGGCTTCCACCCATTTGGATACATAATCAACCGCTAGTAGAATATATGTTTGGCCAAATGAAGGAGGAAATGGCCCCATAAAGTCAATTCCCCAGACATCAAAGAGCTCAACCTCTTGAATGGTGTTTAAAGGCATTTCATGACGCCTCGAAATATTTCCCAGTCGTTGGCAACGATCACATGTTTTGACCAGTTGATAGCTATCTCGGAATAATGTGGGCCAAAAGAATCCAGATTGAAGTACTTTGGCTGCTGTTCGTGTTGCTCCAAAGTGCCCTCCATATGGGGCGGCATGGCATTGGTCAAGGATTTCATGAGTTTCCTCATCGGAAACGCATCTACGAATTATCTGATCTGGACATCTTTTGAAAAGTAACGGATCATCCCAGATGTAAAAATTTACATCGTGAAGGAATTTTTTCTTTTGCTGGTATGTGATGTCCGGTGGTAATTCTCCACAAGCTAAGTAGTTTGCATAGTCAGCAAACCATGGAACTCTCGCAAATACCTCAAAAAGTTGTTCATCAGGAAAGACCTCTTGGATAGTTCCCTCTATGGGCTCATCAGATTCAAGTCGAGATAAATGATCAGCCACTACATTCTCGCTGCCCTTCTTGTCTCTAATATCAAGATCAAATTCTTGTAATAAGAGAACCCATCGTATCAGTCGAGGTTTGGCATTTTCTTTGCAAAAAGGTAGCGTATGGCAGCATGATCGGTATAGACGATTACTTTAGTCCCAATAAGGTAAGACCGAAATTTATCAAATGCAAACACGACTGCCAACATTTCTTTTTCGGTGGTGGAGTAGTTTTGCTGGGCACTATCTAATGTTCTACTTGCGTAGTATATCGCTCTGAAAAGCTTGTCGCGCTTCTGACCCAGGACTGCACCGATTGCCTGATCACTGGCATCACACATTACTTCAAATGGTTCATTCCAATTTGGGGTTATCATGATCGGAGCAGAGATCAACGCTTGTTTGATCTTATGAAAAGCTTGTAAACAGTTCTCATCCATCACAAAAAGAGTGTCTTTTTCCAAGAGATTGCAAAGTGGTTTAGCAATTTTGGAAAAATTCAGTATGAATCTACGATAGAAACCGGCATGACCAAGGAAACTTCGAACTCCTTTGATTTTTATTGGCGGCGGGAGTTTCTCTATCACAGCTATCTTAGCTCTATCAACTTCTACTCCTTTTGATGATATTTTGTGGCCCAGCACAATGCCTTCTTGGACCATAAAATGACACTTTTCCCAATTTAACACCAGACTTTTTTCCTCACATCTTTGTAAAACTAAGGATAAGTTGTGTAGACAGTGATCAAAACTTGATCCGAATACGGAAAAGTCATCCATAAAGATTTCTACAATCTCTTCCACCATGTCAGAGAATATCGCCATCATACATCACTGGAAAGTTGATGGGGCATTACACAACCCAAATGGCATTCGTCGGAAAGCATAAGTACCATAAGGGCAAGTAAAAGTTGTCTTTTCTTGATCTTCTGGTGCTATGGCGATTTGGTTATACCCCGAATAACCGTCTAAGAAACAGTAATACTCAAAACCGGCCAATCGGTCTAACATTTGGTCAATGAACGGAAGGGGAAAATGGTCTTTTCTGGTCGCCTTGTTAAGTTTCCTGTAGTCTATACAGACACGCCATCCAGTGACAGTTCTGGTGGAAATGAGTTCATTTTGATCATTCTGTACTACAGTTATTCCTCCCTTTTTAGGTACCACTTGAACCGGTGCTACCCAAGAGCTGTCAAAAATTGCATAGATGATTCCAGCTTTTACCCATTTTAACACTTCAGCTCTCACAACTTCTTTCATGGCTGGATTCAACCTTCTCTGGTGTTCAATAGATGTTTTATAAGTATCTTCCATTAGAATTCTATGCATACATACGGATGGATTAATTCCCTTTATGTCTGCAATCGACCACCCCAGTGCAGATTTATACTTTCGTAAAATCCTTAGTAATTTCTCCTCTTCTACTGTAGATAGTGTGGAAGAGATGATCACTGGAAATGTTGAGTTTTCGCCTAAAAAAACATAGCGGAGATGCTCTGGTAGTGTTTTCAATTCCGCTGTATCTTTTTGTTCTTCCAAAGATGGTGGGGCTTGCAATGTTTCAAACTGGGCTCTTGCCACCGTTTCTTTCGGCAAGCTGTCCAGAGCTAAGGTCATTTGCTTAAGGTCCTGATCATCAAATGACGTTTCTCTATCGATAACTGAGTTTATCAAACATCGCTCTAAAGGGTCAGTGGACTCGTTCTCCAAGCTGATCTCTTACGTACAGATGTAAGTAACATCCACCCGGTTACATGTGTGGGTTTCTTCAGGATAATTTAGAGTTTGGTAGATGTCAAATGTTACATCTTCATCTCCTACTCTCAAAGTCAGTCTCCCTTTTTGTACATCAATTAAAGCCTTCCCAGTTGCCAAAAATGGGCGTCCCAAAATTAACGGCATTTCTTGATCTTCCTCCATATCCAAGACTACGAAATCCGCGGGAAATATGAATTTATCTACTTTTACTAACACACCTTTGATAACTCCTTTAGGGTATGTTAGGGATATGTCTGCCAGTTGTAGAGTGATAGTTGTGGGCTTGGCGTCACCAAAGCCCAATTTTCGGAAAACGGAAAGAGGCATCAAATTAATGCTAGCTCCAAGATCGTACAATACTTTGGTGAAAGTATACCCTCCAATATTGCATGGTATGGTGAAACTTCCAGGGTATTTGAGCTTTTGAGGCAATTTCTTCTGAATTATAGCACTGCATTCTTCTGTGAGATTCACAGTTTCAAAATCCTCCAACCTTCGCTTTTTAGACATAATTTCCTTCATGAACTTTACATAATGGGGCATTTGAGCTAAGGCTTCAGTGAAAGGAATGTTAATGTGGATTTTTTTGAAAATTTCCAAGAATTTAGCAAATTGGGCATCTAACTTCTTCTTTTGGAAACGCTGAGGATATGGAAGGGGTGGCTTTGGAATATGAGGTCTCGCAACTGCAGGAGGGGTGTCGCTATGATCTTTAGTTATCACAGGCTCTTCTTGTAGCTCTACTTCCTTATCTAGGCTATCTTCATCCGGGGTATGTCCGACTTGTCTTTCATTCCTAAGGGTAAGAGCTTGACACTGTTCCTTAGGGTTTATCTCGGTATTGCTAGGAAATGCCTCTTTTTGTGATTGCTTAATTGAGGAGGCAAGCTGGCCAATCTGGGTTTCTAGTGATTTCATCATAGCTCCCATGTTGCCCATGTGGGTCTCCATATTACTTAATCTTGATTCATTTTTCTCAAACCTTTCTGAGGATTTGACGACAAAAGTGTTCACAAGGTTTTCTAATGATGACTTTTGTTCCGACACTTGGTTGCTGAAACCAGGTGGGGGCATCAAGGTGTTCTTTGTGTTTGCATAAGAGAAATTTTCATGATGCCTGAGTCCCGGATGATATTGGTTTGATGAAGGGATTCCCCTATAATTATTGAAATTTATGTTGTTCACATATTGAGCTTGTTCAAAGCTCGGGATTCCGTCCACTAATTGCATATTCACAGCTGCAGCAGATTCGATAGATGGTTGCACATTTTGATTTCTTAAGGCTGCCACGTGAGATGAGAGGGTAGAAATCTGAGCTGTTAGTGCAACTAGCGGGTCTACTTCATGTATGCCCGCTACCTTGGTTACCGAAGTTCGCTCAGTTGGCCATTGAAAGTGATTAATGGCCATTCCGTTCAGTAATGTATATGCTTCTTCTGCAGACTTCTTGAATAGAGCACCTCCTGCAGCTGTGTCAACCATGGTTCTATTCGGGCCATTAAGCCCATTATAGAACAGCTGAATTTGGACCCAATCCGCAAAATCATGTTGTGGGCATCTTCGGAGCAGGTCCTTAAACCGCTCCCATGCTTCATATAAGTTTTCTGTCTCTAGCTATTTAAATATGCTTATTTCAGTTCGTAATTGGGCAGATTTTACAGGTGGAAAGAATTTTTCCAAGAATCGTACAGCCATATCTTCCCAAGTTTGGATGCTTCCTACTGGAATGGATTGCATCCAACCCCTAGCTCGGTCTCTCAAAGAGAATGGAAATAGTCGCAGCCTAATCGTTTCTTTGGGTACACCATTCATCTTAATGGTGTCAGCTATCTCAAGGAACATCCTTAAATGAATGTTAGGATCCTCGACAGCTGATCCCCCATATTGGTTTTGTTGGACCATGTTAATAAGAGCAGGTTTCAATTCAAAATTATTGGCATCAATTGGTTGATATGCAATTCCAGAATAATTATCATCAATGACAGGTTTAAAATGGTCACAGATTGGTACCTGTCGTGGGACATTTTCTCTGTTTTCGTCTGCCATTGTCGTTCCTTCACTCCTTGCTTCCTTTCTGAGTCTTCTTGCAGTGCGTTCTATTTCAGGATCAAATAATAGTGAGTCAAGGCTAACTTTTTGTCTCATTCACTACCAAGCATCAAATAAGATCAAACAGGAACACAGTGAGTAAAAAAAAAATAAAAAATAATAAATAAATAAATAAATAAATTTCTAAATTAACGCTAAGATTATTTGGTAATAGTATTAATGCGATCTAAACAATCAATCCCCGACAACGGCGCCAAAAACTTGGCGCGATATTTTTATATCGTACCGCAAGTGTACGGTGTCAAGTTTTAGTATAAATATGAGTTAAGAGTGTCGAACCCACAGGGATTGCGTTAACTCGCACTAAGTACTATAATTGATAATCCTAACTTTATTTAGACGACAAATAATAAAGATTTTAATAAATAAATAAACAAAATTAAACAATTAAATAGCAAGTAAATAACATGCACAAAATCCATGGCGCCCACAAGCCATACAAAATCCCGAGATTTGGGCGCCATGGTGCCAGTTAGATCAACTACGGGAGAAAACCTACGCATTTCAGGATTCAATTTTTAGGGTTTTTAATAATCCTAATGCTACCCAAAGACTCCCAGCCCCCAGTATAAATATAACATTTCATCCAACACTCAAGGGAGGCTAATACACTGCGCAAAACACGAAATACATATTTTTAGAGATCCAAGGAGTGGATTGAAGAGCGACAAGAGGAGACAAAGGCTGTAATATCCGGAGAGGAAGAGATTCAATTCGGGTTTTATCTTCTTATTTCTTTCTTAAAACTCTAATGATTTCCATTAAATTCGTGGCTTGATTATTTATTGTTTTATCTTTTGTCATGAATTTACTCCTTAATTTTGGAGAACGATTGTAATCTATGCTCAAACCTTGTATTTTATTTATCAATTTTGTTATGAAGTTTTATTGATTTATTTATATTCCTTTGAGTTTAATGCTTTATGTTTGTTGGCCACAAATATGATGATATAAGTTTAGAATCTATCATTCGAGAGAGGGGATTTTGAATAGACCTAGAGAATATGACATAGGGTTTTATAGAATTCGAGAGAATCTGTAATCCTTTGAAGTCGTTAAAAGAGAATCACAAATCGTAATGAGTTGTTAACTATTGGATTTTTATAGAGATATCGTAGTTAATGATATTTTCACTCGGCACTCGAGAGAGGGAGTTGATAATTTTGGAGTCTTGACTTATAGACAATATAACCGAACAATGGTGATTAGCATAACAAATACATAGGTGACAGCTAGGTGAAATCAGGATCCAGAGTCTCTATCGTATTAGTTCCTCCTATCAAATTGTTTATTTATTTATTAAAATCTTTATTATTTGTCGTCTAAATAAAGTTAGGATTATCAATTATAGTACTTAGTGCGAGTTAACGCAACCTTGTGGGTTCGACAATCTTAACTCATATTTATACTAAAACTTGACACCGTACACTTGCGGTACGATATAAAAATATCACAACAAGTTTTTGGCGCCGTTGCCGGGGATTGTTTGTTTAATTCACATTGATACCACTACCAAGTAATCTTAGCTTTAATTTAGAATTTTATTTTGTTTTTATTTCTTATTTTCTTTATTTCCTTTATTTTTGTCTTAAGAGTGTGGGTTAGACACTCTTAACTCATATTTATACCATGGCGCCCAAATTTCGGGATTTTGTATAGCTTGTGGGCGCCATGGCGCCTTTGCTCTTTAAATTATCCTTGTGGCGCCATGGCGCCCTTTGTTCTTGTAATTGGGTGGCGCCATGGCGCCACTCATTTGTGATTGATGGGCGCCATGGCGCCCATCTCTCTGGAAATTATATGGGGTTTGTTGTGCCATGGAGCCTAAGCTCCTGTACTCGTCCTGTGTTCCGGAAGTTCCCAAAACACGTGTAATTGTTCCCAGATCCATGTATTAATGCTCCTACAATAAAACATGAAATAAACTATAAAAGACATTTACATATCTCGAATTATAATAAAATAATAAGCTGAGAATACCATAATAAGTGGGTATAAACCACACTTATCAAACACCCCCAAACTTAAGGTTTTGCTAGTCCCGAGCAAAAGATAAAATAAAAACTAAATTCAAATAAATAATTAAAAATAACTAAATTAACTAAGCCACTTTCGTAGGGATCACGATTGCATTTAGCATATGCAACAAGCCTTTAAACCCCTAGGCAGCCCTAGTGGACGAGTTATAGTCTCGTGAGGGCTTACAGCGACGACACCCACAAACGTCATTCACAATCATGCAAAAATATAAAATAATAACAAAAGATAGTCTCGATAGTTGCACATAAAATTTTCCTCAAAGAAAGCTTAGAAATGAAATTAGAGAACCTTCAAAGTACACAATTGCAACTCGAATCCAAATTCTCGAATAAATTATCTAAGCTAGACTCACGGTGTGTGTGTGTGTAAAGGTTCAGTCACAGCTTGACTCCTAAGGGAGCCAACTCAATGATTTCGTTTAAAAATTAGAATCGATGGGTCAAACCAACCTAGATATCTCAATTATGCTCTACAATTGCTTTATTTCGTGCTCAGTATGGTATGATTTTTCTTTTCTTTTCTTGTCTCTTTTTTCTTTTCTCATTTTTGTACTCATATTTTTTTCAACTCACCTATCCTTTTTTAGGTAGCATTTCTCCTCATGGTGGTTCTAATACTCGCCCATTGGTAGCTTCACGCTTATCGGTTATAGGTGGTTTATTTTCTTTCTTTAGAGACTTTTTTTTTGCATCACGGAGATGGATATCTACGCAAACGGTCATTCATCTTCAACTAATTTCATCAGCTCATCACCTTGCTATAGTCTTAGGGTCGTACTGTCAGAACCTCAATATTAAGTGCTTATGAGTCTAAATTAGATATGATACTCGAGGCATTAGATAAAAGGTGTTCACATGCTTATCGTTTTCTATGTTCTCATCTAGTGCATCTAGTTTCCTCATTGAACTAGCAGCCAATACCCCCATACTTTTCTCTTTTCTTTCTTCTTTTTTTTTTCACATACATAAAGAACTGACACATACATAAAGAACTAACACATACATAAAGAAACTAATTATTAACTTGAAACTAACACATAACACTAAATTAACACCCCCAAACTGAAAAACAAGCAATGTCCACAGTGCGTAAAACCAAAAGAGCGACAGAAATAAAAAATTAACGGTTAAAGTACGTACCCGGAGGGGTGGCCCTCAGTCTTCATCCTCTTCAGCGGGGTCAGCTGGATAAGGCAGGAATGCTGGTGGTGAAGGGATTTTGTATCCCGGCAACGGAACCAAAAAACTTGTTGTGATATTTTTATATCGTACCGCAAGTGTACGGTGTCAAGTTTTAGTATAAATCAGTGAAAGAGTGTCGAACCCAAAGGGATTGCGTTAACTCGCACTAAGTACTACAATTGATAATCTTAACTTTATTTAGAAAATAAATGATAAAGATTTTAATAAAAAAATAAAATATAAAAATACTTAAATAGGAGGAACTAATACGATAGAGACTCTGGATCCTAATTTCACCTAGCTGTCACCTATGTATTTGTTATGCTAATCACCATTGTTCGGTTATATTGTCTATAAGTCAAGACTCCGAAATTATCCACTCCCTCTCTCGAGTGCCGAGTGAAAATATCATTAACTACGAACTTCGATATCTCTATAAAAATCCAATAGTTAACAACTCATTACGATTTGTGATTCTCTTTTAACGACTTCAAAGGATTAAAAATTCTCTCGAATTCTTTAAAACCCTAGGTCATATCTCTAGGTCTATTCAAAATCCCCTCCCTCGAGTGATAGATTCTAAACTTATATCATCATATTTGTGGCCAACAAACATAAAGCATTAAACTCAAAAGAATATAAATAAATCAATAAAACTTCATAACAAAATTGATAAATAAAATTCAAGGTTTGAGCATAGATTACAATCGTTCTCCAAAATTAAAGAGTAAATTCATGACAAAAGATAAAACAATAAATAATCAAGCCACGAATTTAATGGAAATCATTAGAGTTTTAAGAAAGAAATAAGAAGATAAAACCCGAATTGAATCTCTTCCTCTCCAGATATTACAGCCTTTGTCTCCTCTTGTCGCTCTTCAATCCTTTCCTTGGATCTCTAAAAATATGTATTTCGTGTTTTGCGTAGTGTATTAGCCTCCCTTGAGTGTTGGATGAACTGTTATATTTATACTGGGGGCTGGGAGTCTTTGGGTAGCATTAGAATTATTAAAAACCCTAAAAATTGAATCCTGAAATGCGTAGCTTTTCTCCCGTAGTTGATCAAACTGGCACCATGGCACCCAAATCTCGGGATTTTGTATGGCTTGTGGACGCCATGGCGCCTTTGCTCTTTAAATTATCCTTGTGGCGCCATGGCGCCCTTTGTTCTTGTAATTGGGTGGCGCCAAGGCGCCACTCATTGTGATTGATGGGCGCCATGGCGCCCATCTCTCTGGAAATTGTATGGGGTTTGTTGTGCCATGGCGCCTAAGCTCCTGTACTCGTCCTGTGTTCCCGGAAGTTCCCAAAACACGTGTAATTGTTCCCAGATCCATGTATTAATGCTCCTACAAATAAAACATGAAATAAACTATATAAGACATTTACATATCTCGAATTATAACAAAATAATAAGCTGAGAATACCATAATAAGTGGGTATAAACCACACTTATCAAACATGTTGTGATATTTTTATATCTTACCGCAAGTGTACGGTGTCAAGTTTTAGTATAAATATGAGTTAAGAGTGTCGAACCCACAGGGATTGCATTAACTCGCACTAAGTACTACAATTGATAATCCTAACTTTATTTAGACGATAAATAATAAAGATTTTAATAAATAAATAAATAAATAAACAATTTGATAGGAGGAACTAATACGATAGAGACTCTGGATCCTGATTTCACCTAGCTGTCACCTATGTATTTGTTATACTAATCACCATTGTTCGGTTATATTGTCTATAAGTCAAGACTCCGAAATTATCCACTCCCTCTCTCGAGTGCCGAGTGAAAATATCATTAACTACGAACTTCGATATCTCTATAAAAATCCAATAGTTAACAACTCATTACGATTTGTGATTCTCTTTTAACGACTTCAAAGGATTACAGATTCTCTCGAATTCTATAAAACCCTTGGTCATATTCTCTAGGTCTATTCAAAATCCCCTCACTCGAGTGATAGATTCTAAACTTATATCATCATATTTGTGGCCAACAAACATAAAGCATTAAAATCAAAAGAATATAAATAAATCAATAAAACTTCATAACAAAATTGATAAATAAAATACAAGGTTTGAGCATATATTACAATCGTTCTCCAAAATTAAGGAGTAAATTCATGACAAAAGATAAAACAATAAATAATCAAGCCACGAATTTAATGGAAATCATTAGAGTTTTAAGAAAGAAATAAGAAGTTAAAACCCGAATTGAATCTCTTCCTCTCCAGATATTACAGCCTTTGTCTCCTCTTGTCGCTCTTCAATCCTTTCCTTGGATCTCTAAAAATATGTATTTCGTGTTTTGCGTAGTGTATTAGCCTCCCTTGAGTGTTGGATGACTGTTATATTTATACTGGGGGCTGGGAGTCTTTGGGTAGCATTAGGATTATTAAAAACCCTAAAAATTGAATCCTGAAATGCGTAGGTTTTCTCCCGTAGTTGATCTAACTGGCACCATGGCACCCAAATCTCTGGATTTTGTATGGCTTGTGGGCGACATGGCGCCTTTGCTCTTTAAATTATCCTTGTGGCGCCATGGCGCCCTTTGTTCTTGTAATTGGGTGGCGCCATGGCGCCACTCATTTGTGATTGATGGGCGCCATGTCGCCCATCTCTCTGGAAATTGTATGGGGTTTGTTGTGCCATGGCGCCTAAGCTCCTGTACTCGTCCTGTGTTCCCGGAAGTTCCCAAAACACGTGTAATTTTTCCCAGATCCATGTATTAATGCTCCTACAAATAAAACATGAAATAAACTATAAAAGACATTTACATATCTCGAATTATAACAAAATAATAAGCTGAGAATACCATAATAAGTGGGTATAAACCACACTTATCAAACACCCCTAAACTTAAGGTTTTGCTAGTCCCGAGCAAAAGATAAAATAAAAACTAAATTCAAATAAATAATTAAAAATAACTAAATTAACTAAGCCACTTTCGTAGGGATCACGATTGTATTTAGCATATGCAACAAGCATTTAAACCCTTAGGCGGCCCTAGTGGACGAGTTATAGTCTCGTGAGGGCTTACAGCGACGACACCCACAAACGTCATTCACAATCATGCAAAAATATAAAATAATAACAAAAAATAGTCTCGATAGTTGCACATAAAATTTTCCTCAAAGAAAGCTTATAAATGAAATTAGAGAACCTTCAAAGTACATAATTGCAACTCGAATCCAAATTCTCGAATAAATTATTTAAGCTAGACTCACGGTGTGTGTGTGTGTAAAGGTTCAGTCACAGCTTGACTCCTAAGTGAGCCAACTCAATGATTTCGTTTAAAAATTAGAATCGATGGGTCAAACCAACCTAGATATCTCAATTATGCTCTACAATTGCTTTATTTCGTGCTCAGTATGGTATGATTTTTCTTTTCTTTTCTTGTCTCTTTTTTCTTTTCTCATTTTTGTACTCATATTTTTTTCAACTCACCTACCCTTTAAGGTAGCATTTCTCCTCATGGTGGTTCTAATACTCGCCCATGGGTAGCTTCACGCTTATCGGTTATAGGTGGTTTATTTTCTTTCTTTAGAGACATTTTTTTTATTTTTAGCTATACCACACTTCATAACACTAGCAAAGCAAGATAGATATCTACGCAAACGGTCATTCATCGACATGCAATTTCTTCAACTAGTCACCTTGTCAACTACTTAAGTTTTCACTGCTAAAAATCTTTTTTTGAGTGCTTACGAGTCTAACATAGATCAACTATTCAAGGCATCAGATAAAAGTAAATTGGGCACTTATCGTTTCTAAAATTTCACCCATAAACAGACAATATTATCACATGGTTTATGCTCTACTATCAAAGACTAAAACAATTTTTTTTAAAAAAACAAAATTAAACAATTAAATAGCAAGTAAACAACATGCACACACCCCCAAACTTAAAATTTGCATTGTCCTCAATGTAAGATAAAAATTTAAAGAACAAGAGTGAGGAACAACACGACCGTGCATGGAGTTGATCAGAATCTCACTGTTTAGAATTTGGTTGCGCGGGCGTTGTGTGTCTCGTGCAACCTGCATAAATAACATACAAATTAATAAATAGCATATAACAAAATAAAATTTAAAAATTAAAAATTAAAATTAAAAATAAAGAAAATAATGATAAAACAAATGCAAGGGTTGCCTCCCCGCAAGCGCTAAGTTTAACGTCTTCAGCCAGACGCAATCACCCAAATGGTTATGGTGGCCTAAAATTAGTGAACCGGGTAATCTCATCTGTTTTCTTCTTTGGTATCCACCGGTTCTTATAACACGAAAAAGATAGCTTGGCAGACTGTGGTGATTTATCCATAGATGGTCCCCCAGGGTATGTAGATTTTCTCTCAATTGGAAACTTAGGACTGCACATTCGGCGAGTCGTGAGGGACGATACTTGAGCTATCAGTGCACCAACAGGATCTGTCATTACTTCTTTTCAAACTCACCTCGTACGAAAAAATTTAAAAAAAATAAATAAAATAAAAATAAGAAATAAAAAAAAAAAAAACTTAAGACAAAAATAAAGGAAATAAAGAAAATAAGAAATAAAAACAAAATAAAATTCTAAATTAAATCTAAGATTACTTGGTAGTGGTATCAATGTGAATTAAACAAACAATCCCCGGCAACGGCGCCAAAATCTTGGTGTGATAATTTTTTATATCGTACCGCAAGTGTACGGTGTCAAGTTTTAGTAAAAATATGAGTTAAGAGTGTCGAACCCACAGGGATTGCGTTAACTCGCACTAAGTACTACAATTGATAATCCTAACTTTATTTAGACGACAAATAATAAAGATTTTAATAAATAAATAAATAAATAAACAATTTGATATGAGGAACTAATACGATAGAGACTCTGGATCCTAATTTCACCTAGCTGTCACCTATGTATTTGTTATGCTAATCACCATTGTTCGGTTATATTGTCTATAAGTCAAGACTCCGAAATTATCCACCCCCTCTCTCGAGTGCCGAGTGAAAATATCATTAACTACGAACTT